>CM045897.1:24548714-24596214 GCA_025169545.1 Anguilla japonica | reverse complement strand
TTGGAATTGGATGTTAATTGATTTGATAATTCCCCGTGGTCTTTTGCTCTCCCCTCTCCGCGTCGCTCCCCATCTTCCTCTCCGCCTCTCACACGCCGCGGCAGCCGTCCTGGCGGCAGACCTGCTCTCTAATTAGGCGCGGCGTGGGGAGGGGTGCGAGGCATGCGGGGAGGGGGGGGGGGGCTGCGTGTACCTGCTTCCCGTTTCGCGCCCGTTTCACACCTGAGCCTCCGTAGCGCTTTGAGTCCCCCCCCGACCCTTCCGTCCTCTTTCGCCGTGAGCGCTGGCGTCCAAGCGAAACCCGCTCCGGCGCCTCTGCGCGGCGTTTGAAGAGGACGGACGTGCTGGCGCTGTTCCGCTGCAGACAGACTGCGCGGCTGTGGACGCGCTTTCTGATCGCTGGTTTTCGGTACCGGGGAGCACGCTGCGCTAATCGCTTTGGCAGATGTCTCCCAGTGTTAGGTGCCCCCGCAAGAACATATCGCACCCCGGCCACGTCCGGCCCCCCTGCCCCTCCCTCCGAGGTACATCTCCCTTAATGGCTCTTTTCTAACTCATCAGTGGACAATAGGAGTCAATTTGAGGCTTGCTGCTGCTTTTAAAGGAGACACCCTGAATCAGTGTCATCACTCTATCGTATCCCCCGTAGCAGGATTTTAACACGCTGATTATTCAAACATGGTGACTGCACCAGAGTGTGTAATAAACCTGTGTTTTCACGGAAAGGCCAGGCACAGCTGTGTCGCGTAGCGGTTAGGGCACCGGCCTCGTAACCACAGGGTTGCGGGAGCCAGTCCCTGTCGGGGGCCCGGTTGCTTTGCCCCGAGCGGGAGGGTGAGCCCTGAAGTGAAGACGCGGGCGGGTACTGCGCTGTCCGCAGGTTCGGCCGCGCCGCGTAGGAGAACTCCGTGGGAGAGGCGAGGGTAGATAATGATGCGTGTGCTCCGCGTGCGAGCCGCGCCGCTGTCCCCCCCGCGCCCGGCGCCGAGCCGGGTGACCCCCGCGCGTTTGAGGCCGGGGCAGAGCCCTTTCCCCTCCCACCGCAGTTTATTAGCCGTGCGCTAGCGCTCATTAGCGGGGTTAGTGTGCTAGCGCTAGCTCAAGGTTACCGTGCTACGCGGCTCTCCGCTACGCTGAGACCCTTTTTTAAAGGGTGCTTCATTAGAACACGCTCCTCATTAAAGGATGCAAACCGCTCAGCGAACACGGCGAGCCGCCACACACGCGTGCACACACGCGCCCACACGCGCACACACACGCACCTACACACACGCTCACACACACACTCACACACGCGCCCACACGCGCACACACACGCACCTACACACACGCTCACACACGCCCACACACACTCACACACACGCTCACACTCTCACACACGCGCCCACACACGCTCACACACACGCGCCCACACACGCTCACACACACGCTCACACACACGCTCACACTCACACACACACACGCACGCGTGCACACACGCTCACACACGCGACCACACACACACTCACACACTCTCCCTGGAGCGGGAGCTGGGCGGACTCTGCAGCTGTAGCGTTTAGACGGCGGGAACGTGGCGTCCCGCAGCGATGCGCGATCAGGAAGCTGTGAGGCGGCCGGCCCTGTTTGGACGCGGGAGCGATGCCGATGTCACGCTTGCGGTTTAATCGCGCGCCCCCCCCCCCCCCCCCACCCCCACACTGGAGCCAGGTCAGGAAACGCAGGGGGAAACCGGCTCTCTCATCTCCTGGAAGACCCGGCATGCGGTTCCCGCCTGCGCTCCCGTCCTGTGCGTACGCTCACGCTCGGCGTCTGCGTCTGGTCCGCCGCGTCCTCGGGGAGCCGCTCAAACCCAGTTTTGACTAATCACAAGCGCCCGTTTATTTAGTCTGATTAGTCGTGTCTGGCCCCCGCTGCCGTCCCAGCGGAGAGGAGTCCCGTCAGAGAGCCGGTGATCGTGCGGCTGGACCCCGCGCGCTGCAGATGGCGGGAGAATCTCTGACGGCTGTCAAGGTGGCTAATAAACGCGCGGAGATTCACAAGCTTTGTTTACAGAACCTGTTTACTGCTAGGACTCCACCAGCATCTGCTCCTTGTTCCTAATTAGCTGCTAATTACTGGAGAGGCTTGCACTTGTCTTTGTCACCCCCCCCCCCCCCCCGCCGATGCAGGCATCTCACATTTTAACAGATTAATTTGCAGCAGCGCTGCCGTGTCTTGGAGTGGAATCCGTGAGGCAGAAGATGGGAACGAGGCACTGAGGCAGGAAATGGTAGAGGCTGAAAAACAGGAAGTGCGAGAGGCCAGGAGGAAGTTATTGAGGCAGGAAGTTTGACTTTGAGCATCAATGGCTAAAAATGTACTATGGCAGACAGAAGCAAGTGAAATTGACGCATGTGCAAAAAAGCAGGTTTATTTCCAGTTATCGTAGCTGTACCTGCAGCCCTCGATCCTTAAAGTCCCCATTGATAGAGGCAGAGAGGAGGGGGAAGTTATGCAGGCAGGGAATAAGTGGGCGCTATGGTGACAGCTCGAGGAAAGATAAGCAGGGGGGAGATGATTGAGACAGGAAGTGATGGAGGCAAAGAGACAGGAAGTGACAGAGTTTAGCGGCAGGAGCAGAGTGGGGATGAGGGAGAGGGGAGCAGGCAGGAGCGCCTCCTCACAGCAGCCGTTCGGCCGGGCCCCCTACCCCGAGGGCGCTGTTGTTTTTAGATCACACCCCGCGCCCGCCGCCATTTTAGCCCCCGCCAGGATAATTACCGCGGACAGGGCGCTGCGAGCTTCCTAAAAGCAAGTGACTGCGCGTTAGCCACGCGCATTAAACAGCCCCTGTAACCGTTCTGGGCACATATCAAGAGCTGTTACCTCCTGAGAACGGGCGCTCCGGAATGGCCGCCGGACTCGTCTGTCACAAGAGCTCGTGACCTCAGAGAGAGGGTGAGAGAGCTCCGCCCACTCCAGCACGCAGCCTTTTCCAGGGCCTGGCCACGGGCGGCGTTTCGTCAGCGAAGGCCTCCTCGCCCTGTTCTCTCTCACCTGCCCAGTCAGGGCTATAATAGGCATAGTGAGCTGAAGGTTAAAGGTCGACAGAAGGCTATGCTAAGCCCAGTGTCAGGTTTAAACAGGTTGTGCTCAGTTTGTATGATGGTACGTACGGGTTTGCATTTCTGTTATAAGTAAGTGAATTAATCACAAGAGAACAAGGGAAACATGGGCACTGTGGGCAGTTGTGTTCACATGTGAGGCAGCTATTGCTGAAAAGCCATTGCATGCATGTTTTCCAGGAAAACAAATCCAAATAAATGGCTTTAAATGAATGTTTAATGGCTGTAAACCATTCAGGTAATGGCAATTTACTGATTATTTTGTGTAAACTGTGCATGCTTTTTCAGTCTCAGGGTGAAGACATTTTGGCAAGCAATTACACATACCTGTGCAAGACCTTCCGATGGCTAGTCATTGATAAGACCGCAGAAGATAGAACAATATCTCACATTCATAATCCCACACCATCCCTGTTTTTCATTGATTTTTTAAACGCACACTTGGCCCAACACGTGGGCACTGTGACTTGGTTACGCCCGAGCTACAGCTTAGTGAAGCTGTGAGGATCGCTGTCATAATGGTAAATGGCTCAGTAGTGCTTTACGGTCAAGGTTGACTTAGCACTGAAAGCTAGCCTCAAATGTAGGAAGTGAGCAGCTCCCACCTTGGTGGTCCACGGTGGCCATTTTACACCAGAGCACACACCACGCGTTAGCTGGAGAAAGAAGGAGACGCGTCTTATCTTCCCATCACTGCCCTGCGTTTCATGCTACATGTTAAATTTAATATTTAATATTTACATACTGTATGAATGTAGCGTGTTTGTGGTGAAAGGGCACGCGTGTAGTGCGTGGTCATGCTGGCTGCTCTCGTGTAAAGACGCGTCTAAGTTGTGACAGAAAGTTTGCGCCCTCTAAAGTGGGTGCTTTGTTAGGAGTTAAATTGGATGGTTAATTTGGCTGTTATTTACCCTGTAATTCATTAGTTTCGCAGCGCCACTGGCAGCAGGCAGGCTGTAATTTCACGCCTCGCAATAAAAGATGTCTCATAATCTGCTTCATTTAGCAGCGAAAGAATTTAATGAAATTAACTGCGGTCCTAATTAAGACGGTGAATATTAAAGACCTGCTATCAAGTCCTTAACGAGAACAGCAAGATCCGCCTTCCGCTGGATTCGCAAAATATCATTTCCCCAGGAAAGGTTGTCACCGCTCAGAAGCGTTCCGGGAATGATTACTTTTTTTTTTTTTGCCTTGCTAATTAACCCATGAAATTCCTCTAATTTTTTTACGTGTATTTTTTGTTTAGAAAGGTATAAGAATATGTTGGGAGAAATGTTCTTCGATTGCTGGTGTGTGATGGTGAGTACAGGTACGACGTGTTGGATCGTCACAGAAGATATCTTTGTTGTGGTGGGGGATCCTCCATTTCGGTTTCTGTAGGGTGTCTGAAGGGTGTCCCATGATGCTGTGCGTTTAGGCACTGCACTTCCTCCATTTCCTGTTTGGTAGCATCGTGGGTCTGTGGCTTAACGAAGCAGAGGGGTTTAAGGGAAGGGAGCTGGTCACTGACCCAAAGCCAAAGCAGGCCTTCCTGACCAGAGAGGCAGAAAGCGAACCCCTGTTCTTCACTTTCCTGTTCTTTCTCATTGTCAAAAAAAATGAGATTAGGGTCAGGGTTTTATCTCCTAATGAATTGAGACTGCTGAAGTAAGGTTTGGATAATTGAGTTTATAATTAATTACCCAGAACTCTTATCAGATAAATCAGTTGCTGCGTTTTTTTCTGTCCTGTTTTATTTTATCTTGAGCTCGCCCAGCTCCCTGGGGCCTGACCTTCCCTGTCCTTGCTTCATCAGGGACGACCTTATCTGTGTGTGTGTGTGTGTGTGTGTGTGTGTGCGCGCGCGCGCGCGCACTTGTGCACGTGTACATGTGTGGTTGTATGTGTGTGCGCGTGCATGTGTTTTTTCCTGCCATAATTAATTCTGTGTGTGTGTGCACGCGTGTGTATGTGTGTGCACGTGTGTGCACGTGTGCTTATACATGTGTGCATGTGTGTCTGTTCTGAGCCCTAGTGAAGTGCACCCTGTGCGGGTGAGAGCTCGCTGGTTCAGCCGTACTGTAGCTCTGTGTTTGTTCAGTGTCTCTGTGACCTCCGCTCAGATCTCCCAGCATACCCCTCACCCGGCACACGCTCATACGTGTGCAGTGTGGCTCGTGTCCATCGTTCCCATTTAGCCACATGCGACCGCGCGGCCCTGTGCTTGGCTGTATGGAGGTGTGTGAGCGGAGCGGAGTGGGGTAGGGGGGTGTGTGTACCCCAGCACCCACGCGCACTGTGTCTCTCCCGCGTGCCCCCCCCCCCCCCCCCCCAGAGGTGTCTGTGCGGATGATAAATGGGCTGGGGGTGTTGCTGACCGCGCCGGCCCGATCAGATGGCCGCCCGCGATACGGGCTGTCCGGCTTTCACCCGCCGTCCGTCACCGAGCCGCGGCCCCCGGCCCTGACTGACGCCGGGGAAATGAGCCAGCGTGCCCCCCGCCCCGCCCCGCCCCGCCCTGTCTCACACACACGGCCTGGAATGACATCCTCAGTCCCCTGTCCTGACATGAACAAAGGCCTGCTCTAAGCAGGTCTGTGGCTACTGCTGTCTGTGTCTGTGTGTGTGTGTGTGTGTGTGTGTGTGCACGTGTGCGCGTGTGTTTGCGCGCTTGTGTGCGTATGCATGTGTGTGCGAGTGTGTGTGTGTGTGTGTGTGTGTGCATGTATGCGTGTGTGTATGTATGTGTATGTTCTGTTCAGGGAATCACACTCTTCTATGGCTTCTGTGGGGAGATCTGCCCTGTTCAGTTCAGCTGAGGACTGTGGGAAGTCTTGTGTTTATTTTATGGAGCCAGGCAGAAGTATTGACTTCCTATTTGCAGCAATTGACCAGTAAGGCCAAAGCGTAGGCCGTGAACAGGGCTCCTGCAGTTAGACAGGATAAGCAGGGTGATCGCGCTCTTATTTTGACAGAGGGCCGTGCGTTCCCTTAGTAACAGGAGAGCATCAGTCAGTCAGATTGCAGCACGCTGGTGAGCGTCACAGTCGAGTGAGCTAGCAAGCTACCGTGTGGTTCTCAACATATGTACCTGGTGTCAGCAGGTACGATGCCCCCCCACCACCCATTTTTTATCATTTCATTTTATTTTTTTTATTATTTATGCTGTTTCCCCCCCCAATCTCTTCTCTTGATGGAAGCAACCGCTTGGAAATGAAGAAATGCAAATTCATGATTTATTTATTTCCTCAATTTATTCTCTGTGGGGAGACCTTGCGAGCTGTCAGGCCAGCGAAGGTAGCGGAGAGCGAGCTAATGTGTCATCAGGCCGGGCTTTAGGTGATGAAAAATACGGCCCATCAGAGGGGCGACGTGCCGTTCAGTTAGCCTCCCCCGCTAAAGGATCGCTTGTCACCCCGGCGACGGATGAGCGAAATTAATAAACCCGGCCCCAAATTGTGTGGACACTTTGTAAAAATAGGTCGGCTAGTTTGCCACTGTGTGCAGCGATGGGGATGCCTTTAACGGATCCTCCTCCCAGCCTCTTGCTTACATGCACGCACACACACACACACACTCACACACTCACATGCACACACGCAGATGCGCACATGCACACACACTCACATGCACACACACACACACACACGCACACACGCACGCACACACTCACTCACATGCACTCGCACACACACACACACACACACACACACACACACACACACAAATTTAGATGCACATACAAAATGGTTTGCACATGCTCATACAGGCTGCACACAAGTGACACACTGTAGGCCTCAAACCGGGTTTGGCTCAAATGATAATTTCAAAGGGCTTTAGCCTAACTGTTTTAATAGAAACGTCTAATTGAACCACTATCAGGAATGCATTTTTATTTTCACTTGATTGTATGTTATGGCTAGCAACATGTTTCACATGTAATTCTCAGGGATGTCTTGGAATGTTTTCTGTTTTTACTGGAATTTTTCAGTATTTTAAAGTTTCACTGTTTTAAATGCTTGTTTAAGTCGTGCCTGTCACTTGTGTATGCATTGGCCTGTTTCACTTCAGAGGCGCTGACCCAGAGTCCCACAACCCCCGTTTTCTCACGATAGATCCTGTGAGGGAAATGGGGAATGTTTCATGGGAAAAATGTTCATTTAGTGAGCTCGACAGAGGGGTAATTCTGTGCAATGGCATGTGATGTACAACATGAAGCCCAGTGGTGCAGAATGATGCGCTACGCTAAACTCTACGCTATCCCGAAAATTCAGAGTTCTGCTGCGTTAGAAGTTCAGGTCGTCACAGTTTCGCACTCCGTTGATTGAAATGTTTTAACAAGGCCAAGAGCACGTTAGCCTTTAATTTGAATTTGAATTGAAACGTGCCGCTACCTCTGGTTTATCACGGTCTGCATTCTCCCTCGGTTTGTTGTTTTTATCGTCCTTTTGCGGGCCCGGTTCGGTCGCTGTAACCGAAATCAAAACATTAAAAAAAAACGATGTTATTTGTTTCCGTTTGTTTACAGAAGGGCCCATGCGCACCGGGCCCCTCCTCCTCCTCCTGGCCTCGCTGTCAGCCTCCGCTTTGCGTGATCTTTTTCCCAGACACGGTTGGACTCTATTAATTTCCCTCGTCTGCAGTGTTAATGTTTAACAAGTCCAGTGAAGTGACACACACAGCAGATACGGAGTAATTGCTAATCAGCGGACAGTTTTATTCCCCTCTTGCCTAATGAATTTGGCTGAAATGAAGTGTGGGCGGTTGCCTGTTAAACAGCCAGCCAGGCGCAGCTGATGTGCGTAGGAGAGCGCGGTAATGGTCAGATCCGCGCGCTAATGTGTCCTCGTATATTCGTACGAGAACGAGAATTAATAATACATTTTTTAAAAACCGTCTCGCTTCCTGAGAGAATTTATTTTTTCTTTCTTTTTTTTTTTTTTTGTATGTGTAAACAAACCGCAGTTACTTTCAGTTCGGGGGTTGTTATCTGAGGTTTACTTTCAGTACGGGAAGACTTTTTTATTCTTTCTTTTTTTCTGTGGATTTAAAAAAAAGAAAAACTGTTTCACGAAGTGCTTTCAAATAATAAAAATTCAGCAGCAGTATGGAGGCTTCTGGAATAGCTTCTTTATCTAATGCATTTTATTCAGTCAATGTTTGACAAATAATGGGTGACAGAATAAACGCCAAGCGTATCGTCTCTGTGATAAACCCCAGGACGATATTCCCTTTTGCTGTTTGCTGAGCAGATACACTTTGACACTGGACGTGCCCGTTATCTTTACAAATTGCTCTGTTAGATTGCTGGATATTTAACTGAAGCGGTTAGGTCTGATGGGTACAGTGACGGCATCTGCTCTGGAGATTGAACCCGCAGATTCCACGGCTGCGAAGGCCACTTCACCCACTAATACTCCACAGTACCAGAGTCCATTCGTCAAATCCGCCATTCAACTCCTCATCTAGGGAGAGCGTGTGCTTCAGCTTATTCACACACTGAGCTCAAGCAGAGCAGTGATCTAATCAGTGTGTGCCGGCACATCAGCCTGGCGCTGGCAGGTGATTTGACCTGTGAGCTGTCTTTGTGAAGGTAGTTTGTTTGAGGATGCGCGTAGACGCATCTGTATTTTTGTCTTTAGTCGGGCAGTAGAAAAGCAGAACAGGTTTCAGATGGAGACGGGATCACAGTACAGAAAGTGCCATGATGGGGATTCAAACCCCAGGCCAGTGCCAACTGCGCCGCACAGTCTCCCAACTTCTTTGGGGGGGGGGGGGGGGCAGGGGGGTAGGAGGGGTAGGAGCAGGAACTTTTTGAGGTCATTATTGAGGTACCTCTCTCTATCATGCCCCCCACCCCCCCTTTTCCCCCGCCCCTCACCATGAGCCTGTGACTGAAGCAGGGATCAATAAATCTTTGTTGGTAAATAATTGCCATCGAACAGGCCTTTAATATAAATTTATGAGCGCCATTTCATCACAGCCTGCAGACACTGTGAGGTGCCACGGCATAGATTTCCTATATCGCAACCGCTTAACATTTATAACATTAACATTGCCCGGCGTTCATGTCGGAAGGAGAGAGGTACTCCAAGTTCGGCGCAAAGTCACCCCCTCCCCAACCCGAAACAGGGCTCAAAATAATGTCGAATTCTCGATGTAGCAATTAATGGCAGTGATTTACTGTGCCTTCAGATCCCCCCCCCCCCCCCCCGGCTGAAATGCAGCTCCTGCCGAAAGTGTCGGAAGTACCTTTGTTTCACCACTAGATGGCAAAATGCACAAGCACGGGGAGAAAAAGCAGGGCCTGATCTTAAGAAATTAGTCTGTAGGAATCTTCAGCCCAGTTACAATGCAAGTCATTTATGCAATGCTCCAGTCTACATCGGCTAAATTCCTGCTCATTTTTTGGTGGGTCTGGGGATATTTGGAGGGAAGGGGGATAGAAATGAATTTAGTCATGACATCAAAAGGAGCCCTGCCACAACTTGCCTACACAATGTCAGGCTTGTGAATAAGAATAATAATGTAATAGTATGTGTGTGCGATAGTAGTAATAATAATAATAATAATACATATGTTTCACGGCACTGCAAGTGTTTATTTGGCAGGTTTACTATGAAAGTTACATTTCCCAAAATGTATGTATTTTGGTCAACTGTTCAGCATCTCAGTACACAGTGCTTATATAAAAATAATATTAACTGACATTAATATAAACTCTCTTTCTCTGTCTCTCTCTCTCTCTGTAGGGAATGCTTCTAAAGCGCAGTGGCAAGTCCCTAAATAAAGAGTGGAAGAAGAAATACGTTACCCTGTGCGACAACGGCGTGCTCACCTACCACCCCAGCCTGCACGTGAGTATCCCTGCCCCCGACTTCCTGCTCTCTGACCGCAACTTCCTGCTCTCTGATCCCTGACCCCGCCCTCCCCTCCATCAGCTGAGGTCACAGGCCTGTAACTCAGAGCCTGGGGGCTCCATGTGAATGCACGTCTTCTGTGTCAACCAATTACCCCGCCTTAATTGGTCTAATTAGTTAATTAGTTTGTGTGGGGAAACAGGCGAGACAGACTGTTGTTGTCTGTCTGGATTACTTACTTTTCACATTTGCGTTTTAACTCATGTTCGTCTTCCTACAGCTTTGAAACTGTAAACGCTTTTAAATTTCCTCAAGTTATAAAAATATATCCTACAACATGTTCTTTGATTTAGTTTTTGTGAAAGCTTTGTACTTCTTGTTATGAATATTTGAGTTATAAGTGCACTAAAAAAATGACACAAGAAAAGATATCACATTACTGGTGAGTGGAGTCATATTCCAGTGTGCGGGACAATACGAACAGCAATACGAACATGGATATCCCGCAATTGTGCTAAGAAAATTTTTCACTAGCAGCATTGATTTCCACATCTTTCCCAAAATGCATTGCTGCAAGAAGCTTTTTTGTGGTGAGAATTTCTGTTGCTGAGAGTACTGTGCTTTGTCACGTTTAAGCCATATTTGACATGCAGAGTGACATCAGATGCTATAGCAGGCTTACAGCTTGTTCATGTTAATAGCTATACAATTTTTAATGGGTCAAAATGTGTATATCAAAAGATGGTTTGGGAAGCTGCAGTAAGTTCTCCTGGATCAGTCGTGTTGCTAAGCATAGGCTAAGTAGCACAAATTGTCCTCTCCGGGTGGCTTAAGCAACAGGAATCACATCAACGCCTCTCACTTTGTGGGTTTTCTGACAACACTATCACTGTGAAAGATGTTCATTTTTCTTTTCTTGGTCCGTTCTTTCTCTCGCGCTGGACTCGGCGAGCTGTGCCCGCTGGGATAGCTGGCCTCCAGGCGGTTTTCCCGCCACGCCGCGTTGCGTAGCCCGCCTGGCCGTCAGGACTCCGCTGATTGAGTGAGATTCGCCCGGGCCGCTGCGTCACCCGTGTGCCCAATCGCGACGTGGATAGCGTGTCACATGACGTCGTAATGGCCTCCCCTGATTGCCCGCTTTCCTGGGCTTGTTAGCGCACGCGGGCTGTATGCTATCCCTGCGCCATCTTATTGATGATATTTTCTCTCTCTGTCTTCCTGCAGATGCAATCAGACCTTAATGTTATTTTTAATTAAAAGCTGAATTACGCTGTTAGCGCCAGAGCTTAGCCCACGCTAGGTCAGAGGCATGGATGCAGGTAGCCAGAAGGAAAGCACGCCTAATCAGTTAATGAATTGATTTGTATTAACTGCCTTGCTCTTAATTGATTGATTTGACATTTTGAATAGTCAAGCTTTTGCCACCCATGGTCCCCTTCCCCGTGTGCTACACGTAGCTCCGATTCTGTATACGTTTAAACCACGCAAAGAGATCCCCATTCTCCCAGTGCCGCGGTGAACCACTTTGCTCACTCCATGTTCAGGATTAATGGTTGCATTGCAGGAATAAATTTAAAAAAAAAACTGAGAAACATCTTCAGCAAAAATCCCATATCCCCAGCTGATCCCGCACCGTCCCATTTGGAGTGATCACATGATCTCGGGTCACGTGATCCGGCTCTCCGGCGCAGTAGACACTTGCGGCGTGCCGGAAGTCCAGGAGCTGACTCAGAGCAGACCCCCGGCGTGGGTAAAGGTGGCGGGGTCCGGTGGGATATCGGAGAGCCAGTCCGCCGAATGGCTCCACACTGATCCTGTGTTCACTTGTTTTAACCTGACCCCCCCAAAGCTTCGTCAAGTGCCCTCAGCATCCAGCAGGTCCTCCACATCTGTAAGGGCCGCCATCAATTAGACTGTTTGTTGAGGCTAATAGAATGAAACTCAATCATGGCTCTTAATTGCTTGACTATGTGAAAAGAGATCACATTAATGCTACTAATTAAGTGCGTGGAAATAGATGCAGCATAATTAGCAGTGAAACTTGATAATACTCCCCTGAAAATGGAGAACATTCTACAGCTGGCACACTTGCACATCTTTCAAAAAAATATTCAAGTACATAAATATATGCATTGATTTAAAAACAAAAAACAAAAAAAAACTTGTCCACGTGTTTGTTTGGTCTTTTAGAAAGGACTCTTCATCAGATCTGTACTTCCAGTGTTCTTACCAGCCCTCCGAACTTAAGCTGTAAACATGGTGTGTGATCTTGCATATGCGTGCACACGCACACGCACACACACACACACACACACACACAGAGTGTCCTCCGTATGTAGTTTGTGGGGTCCGGCTCGCTGCACCCCCCGTGCGGTTCCCAGCGTGCGGATGATAAAAGGAGGGAAATGCAAATGGAGATGCAATTACCTCCGTCAAGCTGTTGCAGGGCCGCTGATGACTCCAGCGGGGCCGGGGCTGAACAGCTCTCCGGTGGCTTGTTAGGCGCTGTCGAGAGCACTTGGCTTTGAAATGCCATTTTGTCTGTCTCTCGTGAGGAGAGGGTGGGGCAGGGTGCTGTGGAGGGGGGGTTGGGGGGGTGGGCTTGTCGTCTTCTCATCCCGATGCGTCGTCCTTGCCCTCCTCGCCAGACGCCGCTCTAGTCTTGCCCCCCCTCCCCTCTTTGATGTAGGACGTCCCAGCTTGCGCACCGGGGGATTCTGCCCCCCCCCCCCGCTTCAGTGAGCGAGAGGGGGGCTGGTGTGGCGCTCATGGAGATAGCGGCAGGCCGCCGTGTGGTTACTGTGTTCTGGAGGGAGAAAACCATGACGACCCCCCCCCAGAGGGATATTTAGAGTGTGGGGGCAAGGTCCCAATGGGGAGAGCATTTGGCGAGAAGCACTAAAATAATTAGGGCTTGTTCAATTGCTCAAATGAAAAGAAGTCTTAACGGGCAGGTCACACTTGACCACAGCCACATGTTTGTGTGTGTGTGTGTGTGTGTGTGTGTGTGTGTGTGTGTGTGTGTGTGTGTGTGTGTGTGCACGTGTGACAGTAACCCCATGCGCTTGCCTGTCTCTACTCACAGGACTACATGCAGAACATCCACGGTAAAGAGGTGGACCTCCTGCGCACCACTGTGAAGGTCCCGGGCAAGCGCCCCCCCCGCGCCGTGTCCACCTGCTCCTCCGTGTCCAGCCCCAAAACCAACGGGCTCGCCAAGGACATGAGCAACCTGCAGCTGGGCCAGAACCAGGGTCAGCCTCATCACCCCTCACACACACACACATATACACACACACACAAACACACGCATACACATGTCCTTAGTAGTCTGTCACCTGCTCTGTCAGAACCGCAGGTTAGTTTGTCATCTGCTCTGTCAGAACCTCAGAACCAGTGTGGCGTGAGTCACAGCCCGCGTGTAGAGCAGTATGGGTCTGGCTCACACTCGAGTCCCCTCAGTACTGACCACCTAAGACTGGCACACCACCACTCTCAGGAATTAACAGCCTGAAGAAAAAAACAAGGCCACAACTTGTATGAACGGGAAAACATATGTACAATTTGTGCGAAGACAACTAAAATATCAGCGGTCTGTCAGACAAGTAAATGTCAGTGCTGTTCAACATCATTTTTGTCATTTTGTTTTTAAACCTCCATGAAATCTCAGAATCTCTAGGGTTTCAGAAGGAGAAGGTTTTCCTTTTTTTCAACGCGAACCACACGTGTTTTGTGGGAAGCGCAGTGGGTCCTGTGTGCAGGATGTGGAAGGGCTGGGTAAAGGGACTCTGTGGTGCTGCTGTGAGGCTGTTAGCTCTCTCTGCAGCCTGGGCCTGGAGTCTCGCTGCTCCATTGGTCACTGTGGTTCTCAGTTGTAATGCCATTCTTGTTATATCTTATTGATATCTTGTATTAATTTGTTTTATATTTTCATTACATTGTATGCACATGCTTTGTATGGTGCCGCCTCACCTCTCACCATGTGAATAGAGCACGCACGAACGCACGCACTCACACACTCACGCACGCACGCACGCACTCACGCACGCACGCTCGCACGTACGCATGCTCGCACGTACACACTCACACTCACGCACGCTCGCACGTACGCATGCTCGCACGTACACACTCACGCACTCACACACTCACACACTCACGCACGCACGCTCGCACGCACTCACGCACGATTCGCCAAGACCAAACTAATAGCATGACTATTCAGTGACCCGTGATACATGTACTAATTATCGTCATGAATATTAATGTAATCTGAGTCCTCTCTCCACTCAGCCAGCTCCTGAAATGGGCTCTAATGAGAGAGAGAGAGTGAGAGAGAGAGGCAGTGAAATAGAGAGAGCAGTGTACGACGGTACGGCAACAGAAATGTTGGGAATGTGGTGGTTTCATGTAACTTGATGGTCTGAATGACATCACATCCATGTGAAGCCCCTGTTTGTTTTGTGTTGATCTTTGTGTCATACCTTTTCGTTGTGTTTGTGCCCATGTATAGTTTCAACTCTGTTCTTTTAGGTATGTGCTTAACTCTGTGGTCCCATACATAGCTTGTAGTGTGTGTGTGTGTGTGTGTGTGGATAGATTTATGTGTATTTCTCTACTCCCGTACAGGGCTCTGACCTGCCCTGTGTGTGTGTGCGTGCGCGCGCGCGCGTGTGTGTGTAGGTATACGTGTATCCCTATACTCCCATACAGGGCTCTGACCTGCCCTGTGTGTGTGTGTGCGTGCGCGCGCGTGTGTGTGTGTGTGTGTGTGTGTGTGTGTGTGTGTGTAGGTATATGTGTATCCCTATACTCCCATACAGGGCTCTGACCTGTATTGGATTAATGAGCCCATGACACATGAGGAGCAGCGCTGAAAGGGTTTGGGCTAATGGGCCCCTTATATCTCCCTCTTTGATTGACACGTGTAAAGAGTAATTGGCTGCGGCGAGTGACAGCTCATTGGCCGCGCTTAAGGACACATTATTCCCCCATTGTGCGCCCGACGGCTGGAGGCTCCCCCGAGCGGCCTGGCTGTTTGAGCCCTGCCATTGTGTCTGCGTCTTCACAGCCGAGGCCCCACAATGCAGATCCACAGTGCAGCTCCACAATGCAGCTCCACAATGCAGCCCTACGGTGCAGCCCCACGGTGCAGCTCCACAGTGCAGCTCCACAATGCAGCTCCACAGTGCAGCTCCACAATGCAGCCCTACGGTGCAGCCCCACGGTGCAGCTCCACAATGCAACTCCACAATGTAGCCCCACGGTGCAGCCCCACTGTGCAGCTCCACAGTGCAGCCCAACAGTGCAGCCCTGTAATGCAGCCCCAGAGTGCAGCCCCACAACGCAGCCCCACAACGCAGCCCCACAGTGCAGCTCCACAATGCAGCCCTATGGTGCAGCCCCACGGTGCAGCTCCACAATGCAACTCCACAATGTAGCCCCACAGTGCAGCTCCACAGTGCAGCTCCACTGTGCAGCCCCACAGTGCAGCTCCACAACGCAGCCCCACAATGCAGCCCTGTGCACCTCATTCCCGCCAGTTATCCAGGCCTCACTGCGTTTGAATTTCAGCCTGTCGTGTTGGACTGCGTATCGCATTCAGTGTTAAACCGCGGTCCGACCGCCACCGTCTCCGTTTGATCGCTCTGAAGTCTCCTTCCCTCTCCCTCTCTCCTTCTCTCTCTGTCTCTCAGTCTAAATGTACATATTAATGTTCTCATTTAGCAAAAGGTGCTCATTAGGCAAGAGAGAGCCTTATTTATTCGTTTGAGAGGAGATTAAATTGAGACGTGACATTTCGGTCTGTGGAGTTCCCCGTAGGCAGGCAGCAGCGGCCTGTCATATATCCCCCACACAAATCACCGCCTTATACATCACAGCTGGAGCAGGTATATTTTTTAACTTTGGCTTCCTAAGTGCGTGTTTAAAAGGAGCTCTGTCACTTCCATTGGGCCGGGTTAAAGGAGCGGGGGAAGGGGGCGAGGACAGACGGACGGACGGACGGCTCGGCGTAAAACCTGGAGGAGTTCTTTAAAAGATAATGGCGGACAGGAAGAGGGGAGAAGAGCCTCGGCGGACTGAGATGGATAAGGCTACTCTGTACATCGGAAGAGTCTCGCTCATTATTAAAGAGAGGTGCTGTTTACCATGCACCGGTAATGCGGTCATTAGTGGTGATTGAGAATAGACAGGCTCTGCCTATTCCTCTCCAAACAACGTCCCGATTCTTGTAGTCCTTCCATGTCTGTTTTGACTACATTTCCATATGAGCACACAAAAATAGATTTGATCTCAGCAAGCACAAGTCCCATGTAAACGGTCAATGTGTGCACTCCCGTAGGCCTAAAATCTGCAGAGCTTTGAATTTAATGCATCTTCGCTCTATTTGTCACTCCATTTGATTTCCAACTCTTCACTATCAAACACCTCTAAACCCTTTAGCACATTGCTACCTCTTTGTTCTCCGCCCCCTTTAAAAACCAACCCTTTTGAAATCTATCCATGAAGTGGCCTGTCGTTTGGCACATATGCAAGCATTCCTACCCTACAGGTTGTACATAACCTGCATGGATGGAAACCTCGTGTGTTACATCTTACCTGTTCCTCCCAGTGTGTTACATCTTACCTGTTCCTCCCAGTGTGTTGTGTCTTATTGGTTCCTCTTTGACCCTGCCCCCCTCTCTCCCCCTCCCTCCCTGCAGGCTCGGTGACCAGCAGCTCCTCGGCCTCCCAGATGGCCAGTGGGATCAGCCTGGTGTCCTTCAACAGCCGGCCCGACGGCATGCACCAGCGCTCCTACTCCGTGTCCAGCGCTGACCAGTGGAGCGAAGCCACGGTCATCGCCAACTCCGGCATCAGCACAGGTAGGCGCACGCCCCCGCAGAGCTGGGGCAGGGCGGGGGGCAGGGCAGGGGGGGCCTCTCGAGTCCGAATGACAGTCAGTGCTGTTACACAGACCGATGGGTCTGGAATCACACTCAGCTCTGAGGGACTGACGACTGGAGTCCGCTCAGTCGCACCTGGAGTCCGTTCTGTTACATGGCCAGAAGGATGGCGTGGAGTGGACTCACAGCCAGTTGTGGTTCTTACAGGGCCTGAGTTACAACGAGGCAGTCGTGGGGTGGGGAAGGGGTGTGACCATCACATCCTGGATCTCTCGTACATCTCCCATTGATTCAGCTGCCTCGGCCTAATGCTGCTTTAACTGTTTATCAAACTAATGGCCGCTCACAGGCCACCATTATCAACTCCAGATTCATTTTAAGGAGATGAGAATAAAAAAGTGCCCAGATTTTTCAATTAGCCAACCCCCCCCACCCCCCCCACGTCTGGGAGAGGTCTGAGGGAATATGCTTTCAGAGCTCTTCTGCTTTCATTCTTCTGCCATTTAACCCTCTCATTCAATTCCCCACAAGCACAATGGGTTTCCAATGGATTTCACTTATTGAACATCGCTTTAAGCTTGCAGTAGTAAGTTTCAGGACTTTGCATAAATTTGGTATAAAATTAGTTGATGACACTTGAATTTTCAGTGAAAATTTATCTTAAAACATCCATATTTTCATGCATTAGCACAAATGCAACAGGATGTTGATCTGTCTGATTGAATGTTGCTAGTATCTTTAGATTAAATGCAAACATCAGTTCAAATGTAATGCATTGTAAGCTTCTACATAAGAGGCTGCTAACTGTCTCTGAAGACACATTAGCAGAAACCTTCTGATTGTGCATATCAGGTTATGCAGGTGCTTAAAATAATAATAATAATAATTATTATTACTATTATTCTTATTATCATTAGTATCATTGATAACCCATAGTTTCGGTTTCGGTCCGTGGCCAAGCTGCCGCTGCAGTAGTGCCACTCCCTCTGAAGCTGGCCGTTTGCATTGTGTCGCCGGGGTGACGGACGGCGGGCAGTTGATTGGCACGTCGCTCTGACGATGAGCGCGAGCGGCAGAGTCCTGCCCGGCGGCCCTCGGGCGCGATCAGCCCGACGCCCAGCGCCCGCCCGAGATGCCCATTAAAGCTGTGAAGTGCTTAAACACGCGTCCGGGGGGCAGGGCACTGGCACCGTGGGGGCAGGGGGCGCAGCTGGCGTTTTTAATTTCCTGCCTTTGACACGCTTGTCCCGTGTCCGTCCGTCCATCCGTCTGTCCGTCCGTTTGGAGCGACGGCACCAGACAGCCCCTTCGGTTAGGCCGTATCTTTGTCTCAGGTTGGCACGTAACGGTTTGCCCTTCCTTACGATCCAATGAAAAGACACACTCCGCCAGTGGGGCAACAAGGTACTGCTTACGCCCCGAATTTAAGGCCTTCAGGCTAATGAGAGAGCAGAGAGGAGTACTGGGGACTGGAAACTGCTTTTAACTGCCACTAATCCTGCATGGTATTTGTTAGCATTAAATGCTACAGTGAGGGTGCAGTAATATCGGTGCGCTCTCTGAAAGCCGGTGTAGGCGGTGCGGTGCAGGCAGGGCGTGTGCGTGGCTGTGTGCTGATGGCAGACATGCTACAGTAATGGAGTCCTGGAGGCCTCTGTCAGGCCTGTTAGCGGCACGCTACTCAAAGCTAGCTGAAAGCAGTGCTGCCACGTACAGCCCCCCCCTTATAAAAATAACCTTTGCGGCGCAGACCTAATGATGTACCCATGCACCGGCTGACTGGATGTGTTGTGACGGCTGATGACTTGGAAGTTGTCACCTCTAGCCCAGGGAGCTTACAGAAATGAGATCCTGCTTCCCTGACATTAAAGAGAGACAGAGAGAGAGAGAGAGAGAGAGGGAGAGAGAGAGGGGGGAAAATAAATGCAGCGATAAAGTAATTAGCTGAAGTTGTGCTGCCGTGCCCCCACGGGTCTGGAGAGAGTCGCTGCTAGTTATGTCCTCAGCAGTGGGAGGAGACGGTTTAGAGAGCCCCCTCGTCTTGCCTCGTCTTCTCCAGGCTCGCACCCCCCGCCCCCCCCCCCCCCGCTTGAGCCTCCCCCGTTTAGCGCCCCTTCACCTCCGCCGGCCCACGGCCGCCTCCGCCGCGATCAGGCCGAAATCTTCCGAGACCAATCGGCGCTCGTTTTGATGTTCGTGGGAAGAAGAAAGCCGGAGTTTAGCAAAAAAAAAATAGAACTTTGCTCGCCATCAAAGGAGAGAGTTTTGAAGTTCTTTGTTTTTTGCTCGGCATCATTTTGACAGGAAAGAAAAGTTCCCTCGGTGTGAAAAGGCTCGTTGTTCTTCTCGCTTTATTCTTCGTCCTTATTCCAGGAGCTAACTGCGGCTCTGTCTGACACGGTCTAGCATTGGATCTAACAGCCACTTTAAAGGCTTGGAGGGAATTTCTTCGTCTTAATCGGCACTCTGGCATCGCCCTGCTGTTAAACTTTAGGTGTTCCAGGATATACTCTCACGTGGTCATGAAACATGGATCTCCTCCTTTATGAGTCGTTAAATGCTTATTAAGAATTTGTAACGGTACAGTTTACTTCGTGTCATGGGAGCGTGCTGCTTGTGCTCCTCTCTCTTTTTACGTTTTCAGTTCTGTGTGGTTTACACGGTTAGCGTAGCGTGCGTGGCGTTCCATCTGAAACTAGACCGGGAGTAAACCGTTATAATTGCAGCATCTTTGCAAAATAAAAGCAGTCAAAGGGAAGCGGGGAGGGCAGACGAGGTGGTTTAGAGAAGAGAGGCTGTCTCCGCCTCCCTGTCCCTGACGCCGCGGTCCGCCATGTCCCTCCGGGTGCCTCGCTCGCGTTTCGGCAAACATGGCTCCAAGCGCCAGCGCACGCACAAAAATAATAGGTTTGCCCTTTTTTATTATATTTATTGTTGCCTTTTCCCCTCAATTATGTAAAAAAATAAATATTACTAACAAGACTAATGGCTGTGGCTCTAATTAGGAGCTAGGAGTCATTGGGCACAGAATGGGGGGGGTTGGCTTGGACGGTGGGGGTGGGGCCAGTGAGAGAGCCTTCAGCGAATGAGGGAGCTGCCTGTTTGTGGGGGTGGGGGGGTCACCCCAGTCTTTGCTGTTCTGACCGGTGGGCAAACATTCCTGTTTTAATTTGTCCCTGTCTGTAGGGCATCTCAGCTCTCGTCCTTTTGTGTTTACCCCCGCAAACAGCCCCCCCTCCCCCTTCCCTGCTGGCCCAGGAGCGGAGCGTCGCTCTCTCCCTTCAGTTTACATCCACCGCTACCCCCCGGCTGCCGCCCAATGGCAGCTCAGCGTCTGCAGCCGCTTTGGGATCCAGTCAGTTAAATATTGGATTAAAGCCCACTGGAGATCTCCATTTAGGCTGCCTGCAACATGCTGTTATCCAGAGTGACTTGCATGGCTTACTGGGGTTTTATTTAATGCTAACATATGGCTCATGGGATATTTACTGAAGCAATTCAGCTTAAGTGTCTTGCTCAAGGTTGCAACTGCATTGTCTCGCCTGGGAATCAAACCTGCAACCTCTGAGTTGTCTATCCCCTGCGCTGCATCAGCAGAGGTAGGGCGGGAAGTCCACGGTCACATTCTGTGTGCCAGTAAGTGAATAATTGTGCCATAAACGTGGAACGTCTTGGTGTTTGTTGGTGTTCTCTGTTGTTGCTGTGGGCCTATCACCCGCCAGCGCATCAGAGGACGTGTGATCAGGCCGCTTTGTCTGTCTCGCCCGTCTGTCTGTCTGCCTGCTCTGTCCTTCTCCATTCAGCAGAAAGAGGTCCCCCAACCTGCTGCACCTCACGCACACACCCCTGGTCCCTGTTTTGAGCATTTTTAACTTGCTCACAGACAGAATTGTGTCGCACAGCATTTGCATTTTGGCACAATAGGACCCTTTTGGACTTCTTCAGGAACAGTGCATTAATTTCATTTGTAGAAAGCAGCACAGTTGCATTAAAGGCAAGTGTTGCAAACTGGTTTGGAAACAGTTCTGTACTGAACTTTCAGTTTCTGAGTGCTGTTACTATGGCTACTGGGAGGGCGATTGTGTATGTTGTGACTCCAGATTCCTAAATGCGTTCTGGTTCTGGTTACACCACAGCATCCCTGGTACGTGCACCAAACAGGGGCAGATATTTCACAAAACATTGCAGACGGTTAGGAGCAAACTGTAGCTTTTGTGGCAAATTACAGGAAAATATTTTGCGTTTGTAATGCTTCCCAAGTGTTTTTGATTTGGAAGGTTGGCACCCTTCCTGTACCCCTCACCCCCGGCGGGTCACGTGGCCCTGTGGGTGCAGTTGGGTAGCGGCGTGGAGGACGAGGCAGGACGGTTGGCGGTGGAGGGGATGGGGATGGGCTGGGGGTGGAGGACGCTGTGGTGGAGACAGGACGGGTTGGCGGTGGAGGGGATGGGGATGGGCTGGGGGTGGAGGACGCTGTGGTGGAGACTGGATGGGCCAGGGGGGGTGGGGGAGACGGGGATGGGTTGGGGGTGGGAGGGCGCTGTGTGGGAGTCAGGATGGGCCGGGGGTGGGGGTAAGATGCAGATGGGGGGGGGCAGTTAATCCGCAGCAGTTAATTGTGTTCTGTGGGATGGCATCTTGTCAGCAGAGATAAGTTGTCACGTTTTCCACTTGAGCTGAGACTAAATGATTGTAAAATAAGTTATGGGTGTCCTTGGGGCTGTCTGGCCTGGCGCGGGGCTGGGAGTGAGCTCCCATCACTCCGCCGGCTCGCCCCTGATATTGATGTTATTTCATTCAGCCCGCAGTCACAGCTGTCAGCTCCGCGCATGAAAAGTGAAACTGCCTCCTGATGGCCTACGCCAGAGAGCAGCCCTGTACTAGAGAGCAGCCATGTGCTAGAGAGCAGCCATGTGCCAGAGAGCAGCCCTGTGCCAGAGAGCAGCCCTGTACTAGAGAGCAGCCATGTGCTAGAGAGCAGCCCTGTGCCAGAGAGCAGCCCTGTGCTAGAGAGCAGCCATGTGCCAGAGAGCAGCCCTGTACTAGAGAGCAGCCATGTACTAGAGAGCAGCCATGTACTAGAGAGCAGCCATGTGCCAGAGAGCAGCCCTATGATGGAGGGTGGCCCCATGCCGGCACTAGCTGGCTCTGATGTTACTACTGTGCTTACTTGAATTAGTATTACGTTTATTATAATTCATGTTATTATATTTAATGTACAGCTGATCTAACATTGCTACTGTTGTGTATCATTATTATTATTATTATTTATGCATCGCTTTTGGCATTTCGATTGTTCTCACTATATTGTAGTTTCAGAGGGTAATGCTTTGTCCTCTCTCTTCACAGACACAGGTCTTGGGGAGTCTCTGTGCTCCAGCCCCAGTATCTCTGGCACCACCAGCCCCAAGGTGGACCCCCCACCCTCCCCCCACGCCAACCGCAAGAAGCACCGTCGGAAGAAGAGCACCAGCAACTTCAAGGCAGACGGCAGCTCTGGCACAGCGGAAGGTAAATGACCTCCTGGTCCAGTTCCACCTTAATGCTGGAACAGCATATTACCCTGTGTCCTGGTCCAATTCCACCTTAAAGCTGGAACATCATAGTACCCTGTGTCCTGGTCCTGTCCCACCTTAAAGCTGGACACAGCATATTTCTCTGTTTCCTGGTCCTGTTTCTTCCCTGTTAATGCATGTCGGCCTGAATTACTGAACCATGGCTTCCTGAATCAGACCTGTGTACCAAGCTCACACTAACCCCCTTTGAAAACCTGAAATGGCTGCCACTGCTACACACGGTAGTCGTGGCCTCCTTCTCTTGGCCTGTCAGGAGAGGCCTTTCCCTGCATCTGTTCTCACGAGCGTAATCTGGAAGTGTGCGTGTCCAGCTGCGGTCCCCGCCCTGGCCTACACCTGTGCTGTGCTGTGCTTTGGTTAAAGTCACTTTTTTGGGTTCTGGGCTCGGTTGCTGTCCTCTGTCTACTTTAGAGATGCACCAAGGTTAGCATAAAGCAGGTTTGGTTTTCCAGTACATTACACACAACCTATATGGTTACTGTAGCCTCTGATGTGTTCCATTAATAAACTGCAATCCACATGACCTCAGTCCACACCTGTTTTTGGTTTGTTTTTGCTTTCTTTCAAAGCGGCCTACACCTTCCATATTTATTCCCTCAGTTGGTATCGTCTAGGCGATGGGAGTGAAACGACGATGTCCCCACACACATCCTGTTCGTAGGTGGGCCAGCCTCGGTAATGCTAGCAAACTGGGCTGTCTCTGGTGTGCTTGGCAGAGACGCTAATAGTTGTAGTATTTAGGCTGGATTGTATAGGCCCAGGTAGCCCCTGGCTTCTTTCTGACCCAACAGATGTTGGCTGCACTTCAAAGTTCTGTGTTCCCGTGCTTAATTACAAAGGTGATTTGTGCTCTTTAACCTCTAGACAGATCTCCAAGGCTGGTTCCCATCCGACTCCCCTTCCGTGCATTTTAGCTGAATCTCCCCCAGGCACATCTTGCTCTGAAGAGGCCTTTTAATATGTTTTAGTGTCCAGCGTTGTCAGAAGTGGTCTCCTTTGCTTCCATGTGAACTCAGTGTATTTTTTTCTATTTCTGCTTGACGTGCTAAGATTGTGATGGTCTTATTGGTTCAGTCCTGCATGTAGATTAAGAGAGATTGCCTGATCAGAAACAACGCATGCTTTGTGAGTCTGTACTGAGTCGTGTGCTGGCCTGGCCTGTGGTAAGTGGTTTTGGAGGGACAGGGTGCTGACCAGACCTGGGTCGAATATGCGTTTGAACCTCTAACTCTTCAGATTCAGTTTCTTATAAAGCGCGCAGTAGTGTGCAGGGCCTCTGCTGGTGTCTGAAGGGTTAAAGTTTTTCAGATAATTGCTTGGCCCAGGTGTGATGACAGCCCTGCCCCCCCCCCCCCCCGGTGGATGAGCAGATAAGGGGAGACGGGTGCGGGGGGAGACGGGTGCGGGGGCGAGGACGGGCTGGTGTCACAGGGCAGAGCGGCCGTCCACAGCCCATTCAGGCCCTTTGTCCTCTCTTATCTGGGCTCAGGGGCCCGTCCGCAGCCCGGCCCGCTGAGCGGGGCCCTGACGGAGCCGGGGTGGGGGTGGGCGGAGTTTTGGAGCACCGCGCCAGAAATCTGGACTGACTGAGGAAACGCGCTCAATGGGAATTATTTTGTCCTGTGCGAGAAATTGAAATCGTTTCCTGCGTTATGTACAACTGTGTATTCACTCCACAAAATAGCCGTTTCATTTTAGTTTTTAGAAATTGTGCTTCATTTTAAATGTATTTATTTTTACTGTGCGTTTAAAAATGGTCGTTGCCATATTTTCTGTTGATAGTCATGTCAAAAGAAAAACTTTTGGTCAGTTAGAACCTACTCTTTGAAAAAAATATGAGGAAGTCCCTAACCAAAAAAAAGGAATTTGGGGAAGCATAATCCAGCCTTAAAATGTTGGCAGTGCCAGTACCCCTCAGGTGCGCCCCCGTGTGGCTCTGAAAGCACACTGCGCCTCTCTGAGAGGCAGGCCCCTGACAGGCCCCCATGGTGTTCCCTGTGGCAGGGCCTCTGGGTCTCTTTAAGGCTGTGCCGCTGAAGCTCCCGCCGGTCCTGAACGACCTGGCCTCAGCGGTCAGGTGATGGACCGCAGCGCGGTCGTGGTCAGTTTCACCGAGCCGAGCGGCCGTCGGCTTGCCTGACCGCAGCGCGGTTCACACGCACATGCATAATTGATTTTTTGTAACAAAGAGAAAGGAGCGCGAGTTTCGGGAGAGGCCGGGGAGCCCCGCCGGCCGCGGTGAGCGGGGCGGACCGTCTCCCGAACCCGCCGGTGATAACCGCACCTCAGCCCTCCCTGGCGACCCAGCCCCTCCCTCCCTCCCGCACGCGCGTGCGTGCGGGAAGCGGCTCCCGCTCCCTCCCTCCGGCCCCCCGCACGCTTTTGGAAAAGGGTGAGCGTTGGCCCACGCTCCCTGGCCGCGGCGGCGCGGGCCGCCATTTGTCAGCGGGGCACTTAAGTGAAATATTATAAATAATCCACAGTATTGAAATCTTTTATCAGCTGTGTCACTTTCATTATTCAATAAGCGATTAGTAACCGTCTCCCAATTTAGCCATTAAGCACTTGTGCGCCGCGCCCGCGATGTGTGTCGCGCCGCGGGGCCGATGAAGTATAAGCCTGTCACCGGCCTGTTATTCATGAGGGCCGGCCGGCCCAGGTAGAGCCGGCGTACCCCCCCCCCCCCCCCCCCCGCACCCCCGCCAGCACACCGCTCCCCCGCCCCTGACCCCCCCCCCCACCCCCCCACCCCGCACCGCTCCGTCCGGTTTGTTTAGCTGTCCTGCTCCCCGGCTCTTCTGTCTGTGGAAATCCCCAGAGGAGCAGGATGTTTATCTTCTTTATTGTTTTTTTTTTTTTTTAGAATTCCTTTTTTTGTGGGGTTTTTTTATGGGGGTGAGGTTTGCTCAGTATTTTGGTCAGACACCCCCTTCCTTACCCTCCGCTGTTTGTGAAGGTTATATTTGTGTGTGGTTGTTTAGATTCCTGTGCAGAATTACCCAAAGGCAAATTCTTTGCTGAAGACAAAAAAAAAAATGAAAAGAAAAAAAAAGAAGATGAGTCTCTTGAGCTTCAGCGTCCCTCTTTTTGATAATGATCAATTACTAGCTCCCAAGTGTGTGTGTGTGTGTGGTGTGCGTGCATGCATGTGTGTGTGTGTGCATGCATGCATGTGTGTGTGTGTGTGTGTGTGTGCGTGCATGCATGTGTGTGTGTGTGTGCATGCATGCATGTGTGTGTGTGTGTGTGTGTGCATGCGTGTGTGTGAGTGAGTGCGTGTTTGTGTACGTGTGTGTGCGCGCATGCATGCGTGTGTGTGTGTTAGTGCGTGTGTGTGTACGTGTGTGTGTGTGAGCGCATGTGTGTGTGTGTGTGTGTGCATGCGTGTGTGTGTGTGTGTGTGTGCATGCGTGTGTGTGTGTGTGTGTGTGTGTGTGTGTGTGTGTGTGCGTGTATGTGTGTGTGTGCGCGTGTGTGTGTGTTCCTGGTCACAGTAGTATTTAGCATACCTTTGTATCTTTGACTTGGGGTCTGAGCCTCAGGAATGTGCACTCTGTAGGTCCTCAGCAGCTGTTCAGCCGGAGCGGGGTGGGGTGGGGGGGTTGGGGGGGTCTGTAATTAAATGCTACCTGCCCCCCACCACACAAAAAAACAAAGACGCTACAGAGCCGCTTCCTTTCTTCCTGCCGTCTGGCTACATGAGCCCCCCCCCCCCCCCCCCCCCCACTACGCACGTGCAGATCAATAACGCGCCCCCTCTTCTCTCTCATCTAACGGCGGGCCCAAAGCAAGACACGGCCCTCTGCCCCCCACCACCCACTCAGCCCGTGCCCCCGGCACCCCCAGCCCTCCCCCAGGTGCAGCTCTGTTGATCACAGTTAAACAGTTGCAGCTTGGTTGGAGAGCGCCTAAGCACCCCTCATTAAATAATTATTATCTTTGACGCGGCTCTTTTTCGGAACCTCGCATCTTTGAAATGCGATAGGGCCCTTTGGCGGAGCGGGGCGGAGCTGAGCTGTGATGGACAGGTCACCAGCAGCCCTGACCCGAGGAAGGCCAGGGACAGAGCCATTTAATCAAAACACTGTGTGGCATTAAGGAAAGAGAGAAAGACAAAGACTGGGGAGTCTGCTCTCTCTCACACACACACACACACACACACATACGCACATGCACACAAACACATGTACACACGCGCACACACACACACACGCGCACGCACACGCACACACAAACACACACACGCACACACGCACACACACATTATTATTATTATTATTATTATTATTACTGTTATTTATCTCAATTTTGAAGTGACCACGCACTAAGAATCTGTGTAAGTGTCCATAAAACCTGGCTTAAATGCCAGGCTGCTGGGTGTGCTTGGAGGAGGTACACAGGCACTCTGAGGACACTGAGCATTTTACACCCGGTTTGAAAAAGCACTGGGGAGCAGGAAGGGTGCGGGCGCCCCTCTTTACTCCCCTCTGTTTTTGGGTCGTGTCGAATGTTCATCGCGGCCCGAGGGCACCAGGAGCCGGCCGGCCGCTGTGGGCCCGTGAGGTTTCCGCGGAGACGGGCAGGGCAGTGCGCAGTTGTTGAGAGCGCAGACAGGGTAGCGTTGTGACTCTGGTCTGGGAGCGGGCAGCACAGCCGAGATGCAGGCCAGGGACCCCACAGAAACACCTGCTCCTGTTCCACAGAGGAAAGAGAAGATAAAAAGTCCTTATGTCTTAGATCCTATGTTTCCAGTCACTAGACTCCTATTTTGTTTCTAGTCTCTTTTTTCTTAATCTGCTCTGTATTGTTTATTTGTCATGTTTTTTGGTGGTCGTAGGATTCCCTCTCTCTCTCTCCCTCTCGCATTTGAAAGGAGGAGTATTTGTGCTTTTATGTCTTTACGTGCAGGTCTATGTGCAGGTCTTATCTATGTGATTATATCGGCCTGGCTTCTGTATGCTTGTTGTCACAGTCATACGTACTCTGTAGTCACCTTTGGCACATTCTTGTGAATTTAAAGCTGCATTAACGGGGCGAGTTTATGATTGACCTCCTTTTACCTGCATTTGTCTTTTGTCCTTTCTCTAAGGACAGCAGCTGAGATCACCTCTGGGCACGGCTTGTAAAATAATGGCGTTTCCGTGACAAATTTCTGATGAAGTGCATCCATGTCCATTTAGACCGTTGAAGCAAATGTTCGCTGCAGAGAATGAATATTTTATATAACTGCCTGCCTTGTCATGTCATGTCAGTTCCAGAATCCGTCTGGAGTCTGTTTTGCCCAATGAGCACTGACTCTGCTCCCGGGGATCTGCTCTCTGATTGGCTTCTGCTGTTGCTTTCTTTTGCTGGTTTTGTTTTTCCCACTGCTGCTGACCTAATGTATCTCTGCTTCAGATTTTCTGCAATGGAACCCCTTGCGCCCCCCGCCCCCCAAGTCCCATAATTCCATGGTGCCCTCGCTTCCCTGCACCCCGCTTATTGACCCCTTGCCCTCCCGCCCACCTTTTGGCCCCTGCACCCCCTCTCTGCCCTTTATCTTCTTGCCCTTCCCACCTCTCTTCCCTTGACCCCCCCCCACTTCTGTCCCTTCGCCCCTCCCACCTCCATCCCCTAACCCCTCCCATTTGTTGCTTTGGCCATCCCACATGCCCCTTTGCCCCTCCCACCTCTGTCCCCTAACTCCTCCCACCTGTCTTAATGCTTCCTGTGTTTCGCTGCTTTCTGATGTCTGATTTCTGCTTTCTGTCTTTGTTTCCTTTGTCTAATTTTTCATGTTTGTTTTTTTCCCCCTATTTTTTCTTTCCTGTCCGCGTTTTTTTTTTCTTCTTTCTATTTGTCCCTCTGCTGTCGGGATGCAGCCAAACGTAAAGCTTGGAAACTAAACCGTGTTGGTAGCCTGCGCAACCTATACAACAGCAGCACCAACACCGAAGGTAATTACCAGGCCTGAGGAGGACACGCCCAGCGCGGGGCTGTGTCTCCTCCAGGCAGTGGACAGAGCCGAACGTGTGTGTGGCCCTCTGCGTGTGCCGCGCCCTGCCTACCCCCCACGGCTCTGCCCTCCCCCCCCCATGCGGCTCTGCCTACCCCCCCCCGCGGCCGGCCCTGCCACCCCCCCCCCCCGGCTCTGCCTACCCCCCCCGCGGCCCTGCCCTACCCCCCCCCGCGGCTTCTGCCTACCCCCCCCGCGGCCCTGCCTACCCCCCCCCACACGGCCCTGCCTACCCCCCCCCCCGCAGCTCTGCCCCCCCCCCCGCGCGGCCCTGCCTACCCCCCCCCCCGCAGCTCTGCCCTCCCCCCGCGGCCCTGCCTACCCCCCCCACGCGGCTCTGCCCTCCCCCCCGGTTCTGCCTACCCGCCCCCCCCCGCGGCTCTGCCTACCCCCCCACGCGGCCCTGCCTACCCCCCCCCCCCCCCCCCAGCTCTGCCCTCCCCCCGCGGTTCGACAGGGATCCTGGCACCGCCAGCCGGGAGCATGCCATCCCTGCGCCAGGGTGTCTGTGGTGTGGTCCTGTACCATGCTGTGTCCGTGCCCCCCGCAGTACAGACTGTCCCGCACCTCTACGCATCTTCACATTACGCATGGGGGTGAAAGGGGGGTAAATTCACCAGAGCCCCCCAACGCCCCCCCCCCCACACACACACACACACTCAGGTGCAAGCATACACACACACGCGCATACACACACGGGCATGCACACACACGCACGCACGCACGTACACACACGCGCGCGCACGTACACACACACGCACGCACGTACACACACGTGCGCGCACGTACACACACGCACACGCACGTACACAGCTCTGCTGCTAACCAACACCCCGTGTTTTTTTCCCCTTATTTACTCTTTCAGTATAAATATATATTTCTTTTTTTTTTTTTTAAGGTGTGAGCAATCCATGTAATATTTTCCAGGTTATTAACGTTGCAAAAGGGTGCGAATAATATCGCGAGTAATGACCTGTGTCACAAAGCAATACTGTGTGCTCTGACATTTAAGTACAGTCTTTTAATTTGTGTTTCCTGGCTTCGCCCCCCCCCCCCACCTCCGCCCCCCCCCCGCCCTGCCGTCCCGGCCCCCCAGCCGTCTCCTCGTCTTCCCGGGCCCCGCGCTCGCCGTGCCCCCCTCCGTCGGCGGTCCTGGCTGCGGCCCCCGCCCGCCTGCATGTGCCACCTTGCTTGTAAATGGTGTGTGTTGTTTGCCGTTAAAGGTTGCCGGTGTCAGAGTTCACAAATTGCCTTACCACGCCTCCCTGCGTACCGGGGCTGTGGCTCGGAGCTGCCAGCGTCGCTGCGATGATTAGAATAACTGCTCGCTTGTTTCTGCTGCGAGGGGTTTGTGCGTGCGTGTGTGTGTGTGTGTGTGTGTGTGAGAGAGAGAGAGAGAGAGTGAGTGTGTGTGTGAGTGACTGACTGACTGACTGACTGACTGACTGACTGAGTTTGTATGTATGTCTGTAGGCAGACGTGTGTGTGCGTGCATGTGTGTGTGTGTGTGAGAGAGAGTGAGTGTGTGTGAGAGTGAGTGATTGACTGACTGACTGACTGAGTGTGTATGTATGTCTGTAGGCAGTCGAGTGTGTGTGTGTGTGCGTGCGTGCATGTGTGTGTGTGTGAGAGAGAGTGAGTGTGTGTGAGAGTGAGTGATTGACTGACTGACTGACTGAGTGTGTATGTATGTCTGTAGGCAGTCGAGTGTGTGTGTGTGTGCGTGCGTGCATGTGAGTGTGTGTGGGAGTGAGTGACTGACTGACTGACTGACTAACTGAGTGTGTATGTATGTCTGTAGGCGGTCGTGTGTGTGTGTGTGTGTGCGTGCGTGCGTGCATGTGTGTTGGAACTCATTCGTGTGCGCCCTCGTGTCTCCGTGTCTCCGGGTCTTTGTGTTTCTCTCACTCAGAGGTGCCAGCGGGGCTGTGGTCTCGTCGCTGCCGCAGATAACCCGCCTCTCTGCCACCGCGCCTTTTTGCGTCGCCGGCGTGTTACCGCCACCCCCGCCGCGGCCCTGTGAGGGACCTGGGGGCCCCGAGCCCGGGGGCCGCGAGCGAGCCTGCGCGGGCGTCTCAGCCGCCAAAGCCCGTCACGTCTGGCCGGGCAGCGCCTGTAATAGGCACGACATTTCGGGGACGGAGGCGGCAAATGGAGGGGGTCACACAATCGCACAGGCTAATGCCCTTTCGTTTTTATTTTTACATTCATTAATGGACTGCCGGGGTGGGGAGGGGGGGGGTTTAATTTATGCCTCTCTTCCGCGGCTTTCTGGATTGTTGGTTTCCGTAATTGTCAAACAATCACCCCTCTCCCCAAAAAGAGGGAGAATTTAATTATGATGAGAACATTGTTCCTGACCCCAGAGGGATCGTCAGCGCAGAAAGGGTGGGCCCAATCTTAAGACGGGACGGTCCAGCGCCCACGCAAGCCCACAGACCCCAAAACGCATTCGGGGAGGGGGGGGGGGAGCTGGGTAACGACACGTGCGGTACCGTCGGCTGTTCCCTCCTTTCCTCACCGGCGTTTGTTTATTAGAGGGAAGGATCCGCGGTTTTACTACAGGGCTAGTTTTAATGTTCCCTCTTAACAGCTCAGGAAACCCCAGATCCACTTATTCCAGTTTGTTACTGATGGATGAAACACTTTGGATGAGGCACTTTGGATCACTTTATTAATAAAATACTCTTATGCTGAGGCTAGTATTTTTTCCAGAATGATTTTTTTTTTTTTTGGCTTTTTTTTTTTTCTGGCTCTTTTAGCTTGGCAACAAGGATTAAGGGTAGTGTGCGGTATGTCTTGGCACTGGCCAAATGTCTGTATGTTTTCTGCATTTCTGATTTCCGCAGTAGTGCAAGAAACTACACACATCTTTGCCCATGGCCTCTGAAATTTGCTGCGAGCATGCTTTTGAAAACAGGGCTATTTTAATCATGGAACACCCACAGAATACCCCCTGCTGTTCAAAGCATTACTGAACAGATATCAGAATTGTTTTTCATTCATTCATTCATTTATTTATTTATCTGCTTGATAAATCAGATCTTATCTAGATTTAAAAGGCCATCAAAACAGAATGTATCAAATATCTGTGATATGAGCAACAAGAACATTTCAAATAAACAGCCAGTCAATACAGCATCAAAAAACTGCTAAAATATTAGAATGCATCAGAACCTGAAGTATGCACTTATGTCAGCTGCTCTGGATGCGTAAAACCATCTGCTGAATGTAATGCAATGCGTAAGCTTGGTGTAGCTTTCGCAAAAGCAGCATTTCAGCATCTAGCTAACATGCACTGATCTATAAGATCCTGTTATCATGAATAATATGGAGCTCCTGCATACTGTTGGAGTGCAGTTTTAAAAGCTTTAATATAACTTTAGTTCTTCACTTTTGTAGGATGTGTGTGTGGCAAAATTAGCTCTGTTTTCCCATATAACAAAATGCATGTGTTAAATTGTGCTTGGAAATAGGGCCTGGAATATTCTTGAAAGTGAGAACTGCATGTAATTGTGTAATTAGGCTGCACTGTGACGTTGAATGCAATCTCTCTGTGTTATCAGGTTATGTTTGAAGCATTATTTTTCTGAGGAAGGCTTCTAGATTCTTGCAATTGATTTCACCTCCTCTAGGTGTTCAGTTATGGGCTTTGTTTCCACCTGGTGTTTGCAGAAGAGAGGAGATGCTTAATTGGCTTAGCTTGTGGATGTAACAGCCTTTAGGTGCGGTTTTACGTGAGTGCTGAACTGAGAGAAGGAGAGGCGGAGTGATTATGACAGTGTGCTTTCTGACAGGCCACGCATGATCGACCTGCACTATCACCGTCGTGTCGCATTTATTCAGACGTCTTTCACTGGCACTGTTTAGCACGGGCGAATAAAAAATCAATTTCATGTAAAATGTGAGCGTACAGTCTCAGATAAGGAAGGCATCCAGTGAGTTGTTTGTTTTTTGGTATCAATTATGACTTATGTTAAGCCTATACAATAAAAAAAATCAACAACCAAGTATTGTCACTGATCCAAATGTCTCCTTATAAAACAAATTGTATTTTCTGAGTTTTTATGTTTGAGGTAGATTGGCAGTATTGATTTGTATGTCTTATAAGGGTGTGTATTAAATGGGGTTTTTGTTAAGTGTGTGCAGCATGTAAATGAGACACCGTGTACTTGAAACGTCGAGTCTGAAATGCTGTGTATTTGAGGCGGTGTTGTGCATATGACATACGGCACGCGTGATGTGGCATGTGTGTGAAATGATGCGTGCTGTCTGTGTGTCTGAAACGGGATGTGCTGGTGCAGTCTTAACCTGCATTAAAATGCGTTAAAATACGTTTTTTATGCTCCCAAACTCTTATAATAATGTAGGGTTTGTCATCTTTGTGAATGTCCTGATTTGGTGATTTTTTGGATAAAGATCAGAGACTTAATGGAAACCAATGGTGTGATATTTGGTTTGGGTGAAGTTCACCAGTTGCACTTGCATCCATGGAGACTACCTTGTGTGTGTGTGTGTGTGTATATGTGTGTGCGTGTGTGGGGGGGGGGGGGGCTCAGCCCATTCAGGGTGAAAGCATCAGTGCACTTACCGTCCTGCGGTGGAATTTCGGTGCTCTGTCCTGTGATGGGGCTCTACGGGGACTGTACCCGTGGGCATCACCTGGGACGGGGGCGTCTGAGACAGTTAGGATGTCACTGAGGCGGAGGTTTGAGGTCAAAGTGCTTGCTGCAGGGTTGAGGTTTTGAATGCTGGTGAAGTCACGGGGACGCACCCAAAAAAAGCGTCCCGCCAGCCTGATCAGGGGAGGAGGGGCGGTACGTTGGCGGCCTGGCCGCTATCTCGTCGACGGAGGGCGTTTCCGCGACGACGTCTCTCCCTGTTTGGTGGAATTATACACGGAGTGGGCGGGTGTCGGATTTGGTTCCCCCGGACTATCGTGTTTTTGGGGACCCTTTGAACCCACCCGTACCCCTAAAGCCTGAACCCCCCATCCCAAACACAATGCCTCATCAGTACAACCCTGTCCAGAGCCATCTGTGTGCTCCCGGCTGTCCCACCCCCCCCCCCCCCCCCCATTCCCCCCCCGTTTTCTCTTTTGTTGTTAACAGTTTCCAAATGTGCACCCCCCCCCCCCCCTTCCTAGTGCCCCGAGTCCTGCTTTTGACTGTGTTTTGGGGAATCCGGCCTAATGCTTCGCTTAATTGGCTCCTGAATAGCCCATTAACCCATTTTGAAGTTGGATCCATATGTCACCTTGGAGGGCAGCCCCGATTGTACTGACTGACCTTTTCGGCGGCTGCTGTCAGTCCCCCGGTGGCCCCTCTGTGTGGGGGGGCGCAGGGTGATTCGGCCCGTAATTATCAGGACGTCCTGCTTAGGGCCAGCCAGGAGGGGCTCTGCCATGTGTGTCCTGCAGTAGACTGGTCTCTGTGCAGCCTGGGTTCCAACAGGATGTGATGTCACAGGAAGCCAGAGGCTGAGGGATGGATCATTGGGCCTGTTGGAGAAGAGAGGCCCTTGACTGCGGCAGCACGCACTGTGCGTTTAGCTTACTGACCTGGGCTGTCTTTGCCACCATAGCCAGTATGGATTTGATGGCTGACATTTCTCTTATTTTCACTTCATACAGCTAGCAAAGGCTTTTCTGCCAGCCTTCAGACCTGAGGCCTCCCGCTCGGTGTTGCTTGGTGGTCTCAGGAACCTGCAGTCGCTGTGTGTGTTTGATCGAGTTGTTGGGGGGTTTTTTGGGCTGACCTGGCGGCCCACTGTGAGTCACTCACCATCCTTCGCCCCTCCCTTCCAGAGCAAGAGGAGAACTTTGAGTTCATCATCGTGTCCCTGACGGGCCAGACGTGGCACTTCGAGGCAACGTCGTATGAAGAGAGGGACGCCTGGGTGCAGGCCATCGAGAGCCAGATCCTGGCCAGCTTACAGTCCTGTGAGAGCAGCAAGAACAAGGTAAGGCCTCGCAGTGTGGCTGTGTTAATATAAAAACACTATAGAGCGTACATCTGCACTTACAGCACGCACCACAATTCACAACATATATATATATATTTATGTGTGTGTGTGTGAAACACAAGCACAAACACATGCAATATAAAACATACCACTGTATGCAAAGCGCTCTCGCGCAGTGTACAGTAGGCATTATTCCTGCGAAACGGATCACGATCACCACATTCAGCTATATACAATACGCAGTGAAATACATGGGATACATCTATCAAATACCACACACACACTGTAATATATAATTCTTTTATATGTACAATGCGTGTTTTGTGTATGAGGACGTGTTTGTGTAGATATATATTGCATATTCCATTGTGTGCAATATTCAATACATGTGTTTATATACAAAACACACATCACAATGAAAAGAATGATGAATATGCTGCATAAATTACTATGTACAACATTTATTAATATCAGTGATATACTTTGCAGTATGCAGTGTTTATGTACTGCCATATGATGCACATACCAGTATGTAAGAGTTCATCCTCGTACGGTGTGTGACATGCAGCACATTGATAGGGTTGACGGTTCTGAATGGGTATAAGCAGATGGATGAAGGTACAGACCTCTGTGAGCTTTGGGCTTGCATGGCACAGTGCTCCATCACACTGCTCGCGCAGTACGGCTACCTAGCGTCAGCAGCCTAGCCTCAGCAGCCTAGCGTCAGCCTTCCGGAGTCTTCCGCACCGGCGGAGAGGGACTTCTCCTTTCCTCCTGCTCAAATTCTTCAAACCGTACGGGAGTCTGAGGGCACCCCCCCCCCCCCCCCTTACTATTCCAACCCTCCATTATAATTACAAATGGCAATTATTGTAACTCAAATATACCCTGAGTGCATTCCCCCACTCCCCCCCCCCCCCCCCCAGACCCCGTCTGTTCCGCAGCCCAGCCGCGGTGCTGGATGTGTGTTTATGCCCCAGGGCTGGAGGCATTGTGCTTTTAAATACCTTTCTGATTTACTGTGGACCTTGTTTTTTTGTCGTTTTCCTTCTTTTTTTCGTTTAGTTTTTTTCTTTTTTTTTTGGGGGGGGGGGAGGGGGGGGTGGGGTGGGGGGGGTGGTTGTTTTGAAGGATATTTTTCTGACGGTACAGCGCTGGCTGGCGTCATCGTGGCCGTGGTGGACCCGATGTGCCACGATATTGGGCGGTCTCTGACGCCTGCTGTGAGAAGAAGCGCAGTTTGAGCCCTTGTGCTGATTATTAACACGGCCCTGGTGCGTGTGCTGCAGTCCCATTTAAACCACTGTGGTTGCATGACACCAGGGACAGGTCTGTGAAAGGATGTTGTATGTGTACTGTCAGAGGAGCAATCTTAGAATTCACAGCATGTGTCACTTTTTGTTGTGACTAGTCGTGCGTGATCTCACCTGGTGACACTGATCTCCGCTTCACTGATCTTTAAGTGATGTGGATTATCTTGTCATCTCCCCTGTTTCAGGCAAGCTAGATGATATAAGGATCAGTGGATCTGGTTCAATGGAACTGACCTTACAGTGGAAAGTGTATCTTTAGTTTGTTGTTGTTCTTTGTGACCGTAATCTGATCTGTGAAGGTCAAAACCCTTTGTTTTGGTTCTTCTGAGAGTTCCTACCCCATGGTGATCATGGTGTGTCACCTCATTTTTATACCCCAGTGAAACAGAAAACCAAGGGAGACCTCAATACAGTTCCATAAGATCAAAACCTAGCAGAAGTAGCATTTTAATGAAATTTATTTATTTTTGAGCTCTGATTTGGGGGGTGTCTCCCGCACAATGGCTGAGCACTGAGGACTGGGAGATCATTAGAGAGGGGCGGGGTCTAAGACTGGGCGTGACCCGATCGCTGCGTTTGTGCCCTTTGCAGTCACGGCTCCCCAGCCAGACGGAGGCCATCGCTCTCCAGTCCATCAGGAACCTGAGAGGGAACTCCCACTGCGTCGACTGCGAGACCCAGAGTGAGTGCAGCTCAGCAAGCGTCCCTGCCTCTCTCTCTCTCTCTCTCTCTCTCTCTCTCTCTCTTTCACTCACAAACGACAAGAATAGTTCAAAATTTCCATATAGTCTATTGTAATTCTTTATGTCTTGGATGATGTCGATGTGATTGGCTGGTTCTTTCCTCCTCAGATCCTGATTGGGCCAGCCTGAACCTGGGCGCCCTGATCTGCATCGAGTGCTCGGGGATCCACCGGAACCTGGGAACGCACCTGTCGCGCGTGCGCTCGCTGGACCTGGACGAGTGGCCCCTGGAGCTCATCAAGGTCATGTCCTCCATCGGCAACGAGCTGGCCAACAGCGTGTGGGAGGCCAACGCCCAAGGCCGCATCAAGCCAGCGCCTGACAGCAGCAGGTAGGGGGCGCCAAAGCTGCCGTTTTTTGTGCCGTGTGCCTCTGGATCTGAGGGGATGGCGGAGGCAGTCTTCAGTAGTGCCTGCCAATGGTAGTCTTTACAAGGGGATGGTCAAACTGGTCATCAGTAGTGACCGCGGATGGTAGTCTTTATCAGGTGGCGGTGGAGGCAGTCGTCAGTAGTGATGAGGGATGGTAGTCTTTATCAGGTGGCGGTGGAGGCAGTCGTCAGTAGTGATGGGGGATGGTAGTCTTTATCAGGTGGCGTTGGAGGCAGTCGTCAGTAGTGATGGGGGATGGTAGTCTTTATCAGGTGGCGGTGGAGGCAGTCGTCAGTAGTGATGGGGGATGGTAGTCTTTATCAGGTGGCGTGGAGGCAGTCGTCAGTAGTGATGGGGGATGGTAGTCTTTATCAGGTGGCGTTGGAGGCAGTCGTCAGTAGTGATGGGGGATGGTAGTCTTTATCAGGTGGCGTTGGAGGCAGTCGTCAGTAGTGACCGCGGATGGTAGTCTTTATCAGGTGGCGGTGGAGGCAGTCGTCAGTAGTGATGGGGGATGGTAGTCTTTATCAGGTGGCGTTGGAGGCAGTCGTCAGTAGTGATGGGGGATGGTAGTCTTTATCAGGTGGCGGTGGAGGCAGTCGTCAGTAGTGATGGGGGATGGTAGTCTTTATCAGGTGGCGTTGGAGGCAGTCGTCAGTAGTGATGGGGGATGGTAGTCTTTATCAGGTGGCGGGAGGCAGTCGTCAGTAGTGATGGGGGATGGTAGTCTTTATCAGGTGGCGTGGGAGGCAGTCGTCAGTAGTGATGGGGGATGGTAGTCTTTATCAGGTGGCGGTGGAGGCAGTCGTCAGTAGTGATGGGGGATGGTATCTTTATCAGGTGGCGGTGGAGGCAGTTGTCAGTAGTGATGGGGGATGTAGTCTTTATCAGGTGGCGTTGGAGGCAGTTGTCAGTAGTGATGGGGATGGTAGTCTTTATCAGGTGGCGGTTGGAGGCAGTCGTCAGTAGTGATGGGGGATGGTAGTCTTTATCAGGTGGCGTGGAGGCAGTCGTCAGTAGTGATGGGGGATGGTAGTCTTTTTCAGGTGGCGGTGGAGGCAGTCGTCAGTAGTGATGGGGGATGGTAGTCTTTATCAGGTAGGGTGGAGGCAGTCGTCAGTAGTGATGGGGATGGTAGTCTTTATCAGGTGCGGTGGAGGCAGTCGTCAGTAGTGATGGGGGATGGTAGTCTTTATCGGGTGGCGGTGGAGGCAGTCGTCAGTAGTGATGGGGGATGGTAGTCTTTATCAGGTGGCGGTGGAGGCAGTCGTCAGTACTGATGGGGATGGTAGTCTTTATCAGGTGGCGGTGGAGGCAGACGTCAGTAGTGATGGGGGATGGTTGTCTTTGTGAGTGGTCAGTGGGTAACCGAGGGTCAGTAGTCCTCAGCACCGCAGCTCGAGCCCTGATATCTGCCGTCTCCCCACAGTAATTATCGGCCCTTTTGTCCCAGCCCCACCAGCCATCATAACAAATTAGACCTGACTGGTGCTCACATGAATATCGACTACCCATTTCACACTTGTGTCATTAGTCACCGAAAGCACCTTTTAATTACTCCCACCACAACAAAAATCTTTCCGTATAGATCTGCCATTTTTTCCCCCTGAACCCTCTTGTCAATTCACTAATGCATTTATAGTTCCCCGTGTACCTATTAATTTATATATATTTGGAGTCATGTAGCTCCTTTAGCAAGAGAGGAGCGATTAGAGAGGGGTCAATATTATCTCAATTAACCTGAGACTCCTGTCAGTGCTTTTCACTGATTTCACTAATTACTATCAATAGCACTTACACCTCTGTTCATTCAGTTTCCTCACAATCTCCCACCAGCTCTAATCCATGTGTAATTTTTGCTAGCGCTAACCCTACGAGCTTGCTTTAAAAACAGGAGGAAATTCTGCAGATTAAGCTGTAATCGAGGCCGTTTGCTAAGCCATGAGCACTCTTGCGTGCCTCAATGTAAGCAGTTTTAATGTGTCTAATTTGTTATTATTTTTAATTGCATAAAAGGCAGAATGTTAGTTGTGCTTTTTGTGTCTGTGTATGGGGTTCCTGAGTGGCTCAGTGGTTAAATGCGCTCACCGCTAGCCGCTAGCATAGGCTGAGGCCTGTAGTCAGGCTGGGCTTTGTGGCCACAGTGGCCAGACTCAGTTGGCTTAGTCTGCAAGGGGCAGATTAAGAGTAGGTGTAGGAGTTGCCATGGTTATCACTAATTTAGCTCTTCCCAATGATACGCCAGGCATCCACAGGATAAATGTTGGTAATTCAGTTGTAGATTAGCAGTATGCCAAAAATGTAATTTCTAAAATTTTGTTTACAGATGAATAAGTGTTTCCCTTGCATTTCTTCTGAAGTGATGGCTCTAACGGCCAGATTTTAAGTTTAGGAGAGCTCATTTCATGCATATCTGACTTTTGACTTAGCCTTCACATTTTTGACAGTCAAAGCCTACCGAGCTCAATCTCTATAGGTCTAACATTAATAAACTAAAATTGTAAATAATAAGTTGATTATGCATCTACTTTCTTTATATTTAATAAAGGCAAACAGTTAATCGCCAAAAGCATTCTCAATTATCCTTGTCAGGTTGCTAATTATATCCAAGATCAAATCTGGAATGGGCATTAGATTAGCTAGCTAGCTTTCTAGCTAATGATAGTTGGCTTAATTTAGCTAGTTTGGCTGATGTTACTTTGTAGCTAGCTAGCAGTGTATCCAAGATGGGCATTGATTGGTGATAACCCTGATTTAGTATTGGGGACGTTAACCAATGGCTGCATTTAAGTTATTATTGTTTTTCCATAAATTATCAGTGAGGTAAAATATTAATCAAAACTAGAAAATCACTTTCTTTGTGAGTGTACTTCTGCTTACTTCAGAATATTTCACACTATACACGCTATAGATTTAGACGAGGGTCAGGTGCATATTTGCACCCCTTCTGATTTCTGGAGCAACAGGACACCGTTGTTTTTTAATGGTATGGGAAACCCTGAGTTCAATAAAAGGAAGAGGAACCAGAACGTATTTACTGTAGAAGATGCAAATGAGCTCAGGGCACTTCAAGATTAAGTACAAGGCCTGTCGTCAACGACTTCAAAATGGCATCGTAAAACTTCTCAGCATATTAATATCAGCAATTAAGATTTTAAACATTAAAACATTCATCTCCCAAAAAAAACCCAACCAGTTTTGCCAGTTGCAAAGAATAACCCCATCTGCTTGGCAGGCATGGCATAAATGTAAATGATATCTGTTTATGTAATTTAAGACTTTGTACAGAAAGCCAAACCTTATCCTGTCTGTTTTCATTTTACTCAATTAATGATACACAGGGAGAAATACAGTGAGTGGGAGATTTTTCTCCAGCCTTGTTTGATTATTTGTGTATTTTTATGGTAGCTGTGAGTTTCACACCCACAGGGGGATATTGGAATATTGGAAATTCTGTAGATGTCACACGTTCGACCGCATTGTTACCGATGCATGTATTGCGTACGCATTCACATACGATTTCTGACCGAAGGTTTTCCGTTTAAGATTTGTTTTGGGCCCGAGTTAAATGTTTCCTTTGCTTCATATCTTATTTTATTTGAGTTTTTGTCGCTATTAGGGTTTTTCTGAAGGGCTGTGTGCTGGCTAAATGCCTGAATGGTGAGAGCCTGAAGAATGTGCCAGGTATTGTGTCCTGTGCCGGCGGTAGATAAATTAAAAACCCACCCTCGCGGTCTCTCCAGTGAGTAATAGAGGCAGAAATTTCATTTTGCAAGTGGCTGGTTTAATGATCCAAAGGGTAATTAATGGCCTGATTATCTTAATGTTAAATATGGCCAGCAGCAATTATACTGACCTCCCGCCTGTCAAGGTCTGGGCCACTCTCGCCTTTCAATTAAGTCCTGTTTGGGGGGGCGGGTGGTGTTCAGAGGAGGGGGGTGAGGGGGGAGAGGGGGGGTACGGGGACGCTGGAGGAGTGCGGCCGTCGGTGTCAAAATCCCCCAGTTTTTCCCTCCTCTTCCCTGTTTTGGGTTCCCATCGAAGGAAAGGGAGGAATTGACTTTCAGTAAAGTCTGCGATGTGAATCTCCACTCAAGAGGAAAAATGCAAGATTCACTTCCTTTTTGTGTGTGTGTGCGCGCTTGTGTTTGTGTGCGTGTGTTTCTGTACATGTGTGCATATGTGTGTGTGCTTGTATGGGTGCATGTGTGTGTGTGTGTTTTTGGGTGCATGTGTGCATGGATGTGTGTGCATATGTGTGCGTGCGTGCTGTCCTCTTTTGTCAGATCTCCTGCTGTGCCTGTTGTTCCACATGTAGTGTGTTTTCCCAGTACGGCTGTGTCTTTCGCTGAGTCGTTCGCTCCTAGTGTGCTATCACACTGTTGTCGGCTAGCGGAGGTGCAACTGTGGAGCAAAGTGTTTTGTGTTTGGAGGAGGGATTTTAATATGCATGTAATCCATTCAGCTATGTTTCTGCGTGTGTGTGTGTGTGTGTGTGTGTGTGTTTGGTTGTGTGTGTGTATGGCTTTGGAAATGAGATTCCCCTATTGAGAGATTTGAGATCCTGTGATGAAAAGCACTGTAGAAATTAGAAATACAGCATATTGTTCATTACTAATAATTACAAGGCCCTCTTTGCTGCTGTCTATTTTATGCTCAGTAGGCAGTGCCTTACTCAAGGCAGGACTCCACTTGGGATTGAATCCTATGACCTCCCGACTACAGATACAGTTCTCCCAGTTGGACACATAATGGCGGTTTCAAACATTGGCTTGTTAATGCACATAGGGGAACGGCCAGGACAATTGCTGAATGTGGCGTAAAATGGCCGCATTAACCTTTTGCGGCCTGTGGTGTGGAAAAGCTCTCTCCTGGAAACCCGGGGGTGAAACACATGAGGACGCAATTAAAAGCCCATCGCCGCAGGCCTGGGGGTGCGGGGGGTTTGAGGGGGGTTTGAGCGGGGGGGTGGGGCATCGCGTCTGGGCACGAGCTGCGCAGACCTGCTCTCATGGATGTGCAGTCGGGCCCCACGTGCTCCTGGCGGGCCGTCGCCCCGACGATGCCCCAGCCTTCCCGTGGCAGCGTGTTTGCTTTAATTATGGGATGCGCGGCGGACGCGGTGTCCGGGAGCCCCGCCTCTTTGACAGCCCAGATTAACAGGCCTGACTGTGCGGGAGTGACACGGCTGCTAATTGAGCCTGCTGGTGAGTTACTGTGGAGCGTGCGCGCATGCACACACACACACACACACACACACACACACACACACACAGACACACACACACACACACACACACACACACACACACACACACACACACACACACACACACACACACATTACACATACACACACACACTTACACACACACACACACACACACACACACACACACACACACACAGACTCACACACACACACACACACACACACATTACACACACACACACACACACACACAGACACACACACATTACACATACACACACACACACACACACAGACACACACACACACAGACACACACACATACACAGACACACACACACACTCACAGACACACACACACAGACACACACACACACACACACACACACACACACACACACACACACACACACACATTACACACACACACACACACACACACACACACATTACACACACACACACACACACACACACACACACACACACACACACACACACACACACACATTACCACACACACGCACACACACACACACATTACACACACACACACACACACACACACACACACACACACACACTCACACACACACACACACACACACACACACACAGACTCAGCAGACCACTGAATGCTTCTCCCCCAGAATCTCCCTTATTTCTCTGTATTTCCCCCATCTTGTGCTCATAGAGCTTTTTAAGAGTGTCTGGCCTGTTTACCCCCACAGATGAAAGGTGGACCCTCTGCTCTTAATTAGCTGAGCGTCAGAAAGGTGTAGACGGTGCGTCAGAAAGGTGTAGACGAGCGTCAGAAAGGTGTAGATGGTGCGTCAGAAAGGTGTAGACGGTGGGGTCCGAAGCCATTTTTCACAGCGTGGTTTCGGTAATTTTGCGCTGTCAGAATGAGGTGCTGAGTCACCGCCTGACGTCCCCTCGTGGTTTGCAGGTCCTTTGAGGGCAGAACTGCTGGCTTTCCTCCAAGGGTTCAGTGCCAAGCCTCTTATGACCATACATATCACCTTAATAAGCGTGACATAAGCGTTCATGAGCCTCCTGGCCACTGGTCGCCTCATTTTTCATGTTAATGCCACCTATGATACACATGCTGAGGGTTCAGTAGGTAGTGACAGGGTTTGTCAGTTGGCACAGCTATTTGTGGCTTGTTCCTTTATGTATTATACTCATGAGCACATTTGTGTAATGACTTTTAAAGACCTTATTAGTGGAATTCACACTGATTACTGCTACAGGAATTAAAACCTTACTGCACGTGGACTGTTTTTTTTTTATTTTTTTTTTTTTAAGTTGTCATTCTTTCAACATTTTCTATTCTTGGTAAAATAGGTTTGAGTTCAAAATGAATTTCCTCTGCACAGTTGAGTATTCTATACATTTCAATATTCCGTCTCCTATACCACTGTGGGTAAATTGGAATGGCTTCCATTCTGTAGTGATGCCACCAGATCCCTCCCTGAGCTCCATTGGCTGGAGGGAAAAAGGGGGTGGAGCTTAGCTGGTACTCACATGAAGAGGTAAAGCCCCTCCCATTCCAAAATTTCTCATAATTTGTCCCCTTTTGGGGTGGGGGGTCGGGGTGGGCGGTGGGGGCTCTACCTCTCGTTTCCGGCCCGGGCAAGCTGGGAACCCTGGGAAGGCTGCGGAGCGGGGAGAGAGAGGGACAGAGACAGGAGAGAGAGAGAGAGAGAGAGTGCGCGTTGGAAGATGGAGGAGCTCGCGCTCGCGCGTCTCTGTGGGGGGGGGGGGGGGGGGGGGGGGGGGGGGGGGGGGGGGGGGGGGGTTGGGGGTGTCGGGGTCTTTCATTTTTTTTTCTTGTTTGGTGTTTGCTTTTGGGCTGTGGTGGGGGGTGCCTCCTAGCGTCCCACGTGTGTTGCGTTTTCTCTATGGGGGGGGCACGGCTCTCTGAGGCCTGGTCTGGATGCTGCAAGGCCTCACCTTAATTAGACAGCTGAAATATGAGGCCCCCGCCGCGGCGTAGTGGCCCGGCCAGCGCGCGGGCGCGGCGAGCAGGAGGGCTCATGACGGATGCGCGGGCAGCAATAATTCAGGACTGGGGTCTGCGCGCGAGGGGGGGAGAGAGAGGGGGGAGAGGGGGGGAGAGAGGGGGGGAGAAAAGACCGTTTTCATGGCAAGAGATTAGTCTTTTTTTTTCTCTTTTTTTTTTTAAGGAAAGGGCAGCAGGGACAGATTAGATCTGGCTTTTAATCTGGTCTGGGGTGCAGGTGTTGCTCCCCAAAGCGGCCCCCGGATTGGGCCCCGGGGACCGGTGGGGGAGGCGGGGAGCGGAGGCGAGGAGCAGGCCCGGTTTGGCACTGTAATTACACCAGGAGCGCTGGGCCTCCTCTCTGCTCCTGGGCATTGTTCCCATGGTGGCTGTGTGTTTTCCAGGGGTGGGGGGGGGGGGGGTGAAGGGGTGAAGGGGTCTCCTCATCACCAACACCGTCAGCGGGTCACGATGATGTGGTTTCCATGCCGGCAGCCATTTCCTGAAATTCAGTTCTTGTGTTTAGAGATCCTTCAGTAATACAGGATCTGTAGCAGTGGTCCTAGGAGTAGTACTAATAAGAATAGCTATTGTTATTATTATTTGTATCTATTAACACCACCGCTATGTTAAGCAGAATTTAAGGTTGTAGTTTCTGTTTTATTGATGGTAGTAGTACTGTGTAATTACCTGTGATGGTGGTGGTAGTGGCATTAGCGGGTTTGTAGCAGTGATAGTGATTGTAGTAGCATTCATAGCAGCGGTACTGTGTTAGCGGCTGTATGTATTACATTGGCTCCCTGGCCCTGTAGCACGTGTTCCGGAGTGTTCCGGAGCTCCGGGCTGGTCTGGCTTCAGCGCGTATGAAGAGCTCGTTCTCACCTGTCCCATCACCGTGCCGACGTCGAAACCCCAGTTCCACATATCATTTCCATCGCACTTAATTACAGGCCAATCAAACTTGGGCTCTTTCCTGTCCTTGTCCTCCGCTAGCTAATTGACTTAATTAGCACTGGCGTGGCCCGCAGTGCTGCAACCAGAGGGTCATTAATTAGGTACATGTTGCAGTCGTGTCGTGTGTGTGTCCTGTGTGTGTGTGTGTGTGTGTGTGTGTGTGTGTATCTGTGTGTGTGTGTGTGTGTGTGTGTGCTGTCAGTGCACATTTGCTTGTTTTTGCAGCTCTCTCATTCGTTTAGTGTTAGCACACGTTCTCTGTGGGCATTTGCCCCACGGTCTATCTGTGGCTGTTTGGATGTTTATCTGCAGTTACCTCGGTGTCAAAGCGGGCATGTGGCTGGTCGATGGCGCGCCCGACTGGCATTAATCTGGGAGGCTGGTCGGGGGTCAGGAAGCGCTGATGGATAGATAAATGGGCCAGGCTTCGTCGGTCAAGCTTGCCCTGGTGCGCTTCGATCGTTGGGTAAGAAAGGACCTCAGTTAGTGGGTCAGTCAGTGCCAGCATCTCTGGAATCTAATCCTGTGTCCATGAGTTTATCAGTGCCTCAGTGACTCTAAGCCAGCATCTCTGACTTTAACTCTGTGTGTCAGTCAGAGCCTGCAGATCTTTGAGTAAAATGGCGTCTGTCTGCAATGCCCACACGTCTGTGATGTCTGAGAATCAAAGGATGTCTGCGCAAGTCAGTCAGAATTCATAATTAAATTGGCTTCTCCAGATCACATGACTGACTTTCAGACCGTCTAACTGATTGGCTTACTGTCTGTCTGACTGACTGTCTGTCTGTCTGACTGACTGACTGATCGTCTGACTGACTGACTGACTGAGCGTCTGATTGACTAACTGACTGTCTGACTGGCTGACTGACTGACTGACTGACGGATTGTCTAACTGTCTGACTGACTGACTGACTGACTGATCGTATGACTGACTGACTGATCGTCTGACTGCCTGCCTGACTGACTGACTGACTGACTGACTGGCTGGCTGTCTGACTGACTGGCTGACTAACTGACTGGCTGTCTGACTGACAGGCTGGCTGTCTGACTGACTGACTGACTGACTGATCGTCTGACTGGCTGACTGACTGACTGACTGACTGGCTGGCTGTCTGACTGACTGGCTGATCGTCTGACTTACTGACTGATCGTCTGGCTGTCTGACTGACTGGCTGACTGTGTTGGTGCGTCTCTGCTCAGTCAGAAGCCCTCCTCTCTGGGGCGGCGGAGCACAAAGGCGCTAATGAGCGCGCTCCCGCCGGGCTCCCGCGGCGATGGCTCACAGAGAGGAGCGGGGCCGGGCCCAGGCCGGGCTGGGGCCCGTTTGATCAATGCGGCGCGCGCCTGTCGCCCGCCGTCCCCGGCCCGCTCTCCCTGGGCCAGTGATATGATGGAGCCCGTCCGCTGCATTTTAAGCAGCTGAATCAGAGAGCGCTGACAGGCAGGGCAGAGCAAGCGCTCAAAATAATTGGCTCCTACATTCTAATTCATCTGTAAACGGGCCCCTTGATTAAATAAGCCTAATAGATATTATTTTTTACATGACTGCTTACTATTGCCCGTAATCATGTCCCAACTAGGTTAACAAGCCTTCCAATTTACTATTGACATTAAACCGGCTGACAAGGGGCAATCACTGGGCCTTCCTCCCCCTGTCTTGAAGAGTAGCTATGCTAATGTGCGCTAAAAGGAAAAGCAAGAGGGCACGTTCATGTCCGGGACTCATATTACCCAGTCCCCTGCTGGCGCTGCAGCCAATTTAATAACAAAGGAAGACACTGTGTGTGTATGTTTGAGTTTGTGTGTGTGTGTGAGTGTGTGTGTGTCTGTGTGTGTGTGTGGGTGTGTGTGCGTGTGCATGTGTGTGTGTGAGTGCGTGCCTGTTTGCGCGAATGCATGTGAGTGTGTGTGCACAAATGTGTGTGTGTGCATGTGTGTGCGAGTGCATATGTGTGTGTATGTATATGTGTGGGTGTGTTTCTCATGTTTGTAGACACTTCTTAGACCACAAATCAATAGCTCCACGCCTATACATTTGAAATAGTAGGACAGCTATAATTGGTATCGTCCACAAATCAGTTGTCAAAAAAATTCCTCTCCAGTTTTAATGTGTTCAAACTGAGTTGGTTCAGTGTTACATTTTTAAAGTGGTTTAGCTCACTGCTGAATTTGTTTGGTTTACATTTAATGAGCCATCTGTGCATTCACAGAAACCCTTTAAAAGCTGTTTCTATTGTTTCTATTTTTGTCTGAAAGAACAGGCCAAGTTTCAGTAAATTAAACAAAACAGCAGAGGTCGAATGCATTGCAGCCAACTTCCTAGCTTCTATAAGCATAATTTCTAGATGAAACAACCATATATGAATAACAAACAGTACTCTTAATACTATTACTGCTGCCACAGATGATGATGACAATAATTTTGGCACGCTAACTTATTTTAAATTAGTCTTTATAGAAGGTGTAGAGCAGAGTCTAAGTCGCCCATATTTTATGTATCATAGTTTAAGTCATCCATAGTCCAAGTCATCCATTTT
>CM045897.1:24541214-24543714 GCA_025169545.1 Anguilla japonica | reverse complement strand
GAGACTTTACACTCAATACAACAAGTCTCTGAGAGCCATGTGCTGACTTTTCATGGGGTTTTTACATAAACCCCATGATTTTGGGATTTGCAATGCCTCATTCTACCCAGCCTAGTTGTTACGGGTTCAATTCCCAGATGTGGCACGGTTATATCCTCTGGTAAGGTGCTAAATAAAAATGAAGAACTAAAGTAGAAAGAGTGTTCTGTCTAAGTTACCTTGGGTAATGGCTAATTGCTAGGCAATTAGTTTATTGAGGCTGTTGGAGCAGTTTAGATTTAAGTGCTGGCCCCAGGGTGTCCCACTCAGGAACTGAACTTGCAAGATATCTGCCCACCACCCCCACCCCCCCGTCTATCCCCTCCAACCCCAGCTCTGGCTGGTTGAAGTACGGAGGGAAAGAAGAAAGTTTCTTTAGGGAAAAGATTCCAGTACCCCATTGTAATTTTTTTGGTGTCCTGAAGCGTGGTATCCTCTACCCCCCCCCCCCCCCCCCCCCCCCACGGAGAGAGAAAAGCAGCTGGCAGTGTGCTGGGTCACAACCGAAGGGGAAAAAAAAACACAGCCAGCAGGGTGTTTTTGGCAGGAGGAGGAGAGGGGGAAGACAGAGAGAAAAGAGAGAAGGGGCAGGAAGTGGGTCCTGTGTGCAAACACGCTCACAATGCGGCCGTCCAGGGAGAACGCCCGTGCACACAGAGGACCCGGCCCTGCACCGCCACACAGGAAATCACAGCTCTGCTCTTTTCAGGGGGGCGGGGGCACGGGGCGGGGGGGGGGGGGGGGGGACTTCTCATTGTCCCCAGGGGACCCAAACAAGTGCATTCCACCCAGCCGTTTCCAACGGCGATAAAGCTCACTGATGCCCCCCCATCCCCCCCCCCCCTCCCCACCGTGAAACTAAAGTTCCTCCTGCAGGTCCCGGCAGTACCTCTAATGAAGCCGTCACTCGCACGGCATCGTTTGGTTTCCTAAACTATTGTTATTTACCAGGAAAAGTTTTTTCTTCTTGAATCGCAGTTGATGTTCATTCCCCTGATGGTGCGGGGTGCAGCCACGGGGACCCCAGGGGGTACAGGGGGGCGGCGAGTTTCCCCTTCGCGCCCGCGGCCACCTTTATATTTAACCGAGCGGTTAGCATAGCCGCGGCCCCAGCGACGCGTCGCCGCCGGCCCAGACAGGCAGCGCTCCAGATGAAGGGCGCGGTCGTGGTCGCGGTCGTGGTCGGGGCATTACACAAGCAGGGCTCGTTAGTCCTGACTCCACCGGAGACGATCTGTGATGCTTAATTACCGGCTTGCTGGGAAACCTGCCTCTTGTTGTTATAATTTGCCCCCCCGCCCCCTGTGTCCGATTTTAAGCGCTTTGCTGTAGGTGGTGCGCTCCTCAGACCTGTCAGTGCGCACCTCTGACGGTCCTGTGGCTTTAATTGTCTGTGTGACGCGGTACTCAGCCGCAACAGGCCCACACACTGCGTGATAGGAAGTGAGAGAGTGAGAGAGTGGAGGGGCTGGGTGTGGGTGTGGGGAGTGAGAGAGTGGGTGTGGGTGAGTGAGAGAGTGGAGTAGCAAGGTGTGTGTGGGTGAGTGAGAGCATGGAGGGGCTGGGTGTGGGTGTGGGGGAATGAGAGAGTGGGTGTGGGTGTGGGTGAGTGAGAGAGTGGAGGGGCTTTGGTGTGGGTGTGGGGGAGAGTGAGAGAGTGATGCCCACGGAAAGCAACGATGACTGCATGTTGCTACCTATGGCTAACAGAATACAGGCTTTAGGTGAACTCCAATCCAGAAATATATTGCTTCAAAAGCCAAGCCCATTGCTCTCGGAATATGTAACTCATCCATGCCAGCATGATTCTGCAGTCCTGCTGGCCGCATTACACTCATAACAGTTAGTCTCACAGTGATGATAGATATGGGTTTGAAAATGTGTCCTTATTTACTGTGGCCATCCTGAGGTTTAATCTGTCGTATGCGTATGACTGGCCCATCGCCCAGGGGACCTGGACACAATGAGCACTCCTTCATTTGAGGGGCGTGGCTAAAGTGGGAGTGGCCCAGTGAAATTGTAAAGGGGGCGGACCTGCTCCAGCGGGTTTGGACCCGGATCAGAACCAGGTCTGGGTAACCCGGAGGCCCAGGTTCAGTGGCGCAGGTACGAGAACCTCGCAGATCATTTCCTCCTCTGCACAGCTTGCTGCCGTCGCCATGGTGCCCCGTCGCCACGCCGACTCCCATTGTGCTGGCAGAGCCGCCCGCTGCTTGCTTTGTCCCGCAGGAAGTGGTCTGCATTCGAGGGGGGGCTGCAGCGCTGGGTCTGCTCTCTCACGGGCCAGGGGCACACAGGAAGACAGAGTTATTTCCCCTCTCTCTCTTCTGTAGAAAAAAAAAAAAAAAGAAATTAATAATTTCCACAATTTCATGCCTGTGGATTTTTAGAATTACGATTACTCCAGTCTTATTACGCTCGTAATTAGGTCTGCGCCTCAAAATCTTTAAAGTAACTGAAG